>JARGYF010000265.1:0-51612 GCA_029203975.1 Mycena vitilis | reverse complement strand
CGCAGAGCTCATTTCAGCTCCCATCCGTGGGTCTCGTCGATCCACGTCCTGACGCGAGCATAGCCACCGCTCTTGTACCACGACGGCATGCGTGCACATCTCGAGGGTGCCGTATCTCAATTTCGATATCTTTCAGCTTCGCCGGAGAGTAATCACCCATTGGATGGTGTATAAGACACTGCCGCAATTTGCGTCGCAAATCCTGGCCCAATCGATCAGCTAACACGGGTCTAGGAGTCACGAGCCATCCCCCGGTCCTTCCCATGCACCATTGGGAGTATGGAGTCGCATACTTCACATGGCTGGGACTCACATCTGGCACCGTGACTGCGCTAAGATGTCGCATGATTAGGACCGCTCTACTGTCCCGTGTCAGTACTACCTGGCGTAGTGATATATCACCTACTCCCGAGAGTAACTAGCGTATATTCCACAGCTGTCGACGAGAGAAGGGTCTGATATATCACTCGAGAGACCGTCCCGTTTTTGGATGGATGTGCTCACACGCTTGCCGGCGATGCCAGCAGATGCGAGCTCGTCGTCCTCGACGGCGTCCAGCGCGTACGGCATTGTTCCACAAAATTGATGGCGCGCTGACACAGCAAGCCAATTGGTAAACCGTGCCGAGATGTGATGGCTGCCAATTGACCGCACGCCGCTGCGCGCATTTGGGCTCCTGTCGGGAACCCCCTTTCGCACGCCCCTCCGGTCGTTGGCCCCGCCCTTCCGGTCGCTCCGGTCGTCCCGGTCGACCGGAACCCTCCGGTCAACCGGAACGTGCCGATGCCGGCTGGCATTCGGCATGCGATCATGCGCGTGACCTCGGCATCCGTTCCCGATCACTCCGGTCCCGTGCACCTGTCCAGTAGACTATTATACTTCACGGCCCTAGCGTGGGAATCCTCAGAGTTTCTTCTCTTCGGATTCCCCTCGCTAGGTGCGTTACTCAATGTCTGTAGCTACTGTTTATTCACCTTCGGATTCCCCTCGCTAGGACTCTTGAGTATTCTCGGGCCTTGAGGTTGCCCTTACAGCAGAAGAAAACTCTCTACGGGATATAACCGGCCAAGATTGCGAAGTTTGGACTTGAAGGCTCGGACGAGTACGTCAGTACCCTGCCTCTCCCACTTCAAAATCTTGCCCCCTCCTCCCCTGTCCCTGCTCTCGACGCCGACATGTCCGACGCTGCCGCTGCACAAGCCGAAGCCCGGATGTCCGCTATCGAGGGTACACTCGAGCGCCTCACCAGGTTGATTGAAAATTCCACCACCCAAGGCGCTGTTTCGCCTGCCCCGTCCCTTGCCGCTTCGGCTCCGGACCCGGGTCCACGGCTTTTCGAAAACGTCACCCCCGGAACGAAACGGTCCTCCGACCGAACCCCCGTTCGTCTTCGACGGCGACCGGACCAAGGGCCGGGCGTTCCTGCACGCTGTCCGGTCCTACGCCCGGCTCGTACCGGAAGCGTTCACTGGGCCGGAGAGCCCTCGGAAGAGAAGGTCGTCAGGTACGCCATGTCCTTTATGGCCACCGACACGGCACAGTGCTGGGCCGAGCGCTATGCCGCCAAGACCCCCTTCCCGTTCCCGACCTGGGACTTGTCCTGGTCGAGTTCCGGCAGCGCTTCGTCCAGGAGAACGAGCAGGACCACGCCCTGATCAAGCTCGAGTCCCGCGCCTACCACATGGCAACCGGGACGTCTTCCGGTACACCGACGACTTCGAAGACCTCGTCGACCTCGCCGGCTTCAGCGACCCCATCGTCAAGGTCACGAAGTACCGCACCGGACTCGACCCGGCGATTAACCTCGCCATAACCGGGTCGAGCGACCCCTCCCCCGCTCACGGACTATGTCGCGTGGCGCGTCCGGGCCTACCGGCAGTACGAGTCCCAGCTTCCGGGCTCGCAACGTCCCTTCCGGTCGCTCTGCGGCACCCTCCGGTCGCACCACCTTCCCGACCGGGAGGCCTCTGGCGCCCTCCGGTCCCGGTTCCGGTCGCGCCCCCGTTCCGGCTGCCGCACCGCAGGTGCGCACCCCCGCTCCGGCTCTTCCTCCTGGCATTCCGATGGAGGGTCGACCGCGCCAGAGCCCGGGGTGTCTCCCGCCGTGCCTGCTTCCGCTGCGGCGACCCCAACCATCTCGCCCGGGACCTGCACGACTCCGGTCGACGTCCTCGACGAGGTGATCCAGCAGCTCGGCGGAGATCTGCTGGAGGAGTTGTTGGCGCGCCTTGCGTCGACCGAGGCTGTTAGCCGAGCATGCTGCAGCCACCGCCGCCGCCCGTCGTCCCGGAGATTTTCCCCTCCGCGACGAGTGAGCAGTGCGCCCTCGGTCGCGTCCCCTAACCGTTTCGATGTCCTACGTAATGAGTCCGACAATATATCTCATGCCTTGGCCGAAACGGAAGACGCACCCCCAGACCCAGACGACGCTCCGGTCGTTCCGGTCCGACCTGAACCGGCTCCGGTTCCGGTCAAACCCGACCTCCCCTGGGATCGCCTCCGCCGCAAGCCGATGTGGGAGCGCAAGCTTCCCAAGCACTTCACCATCGCGGCAGACGCCTCCCCAAACTCTCTCTTCCTTCCGGTCGAGATTGAGTCCACTGATGACGCAGTGAAGCTCTCCGTGTCCGGACTCCTGGATTGTGGGGCAACCAGTGAGTTCATCGACACCGAGTACGTCGCGGCCAACCGCATTCCGGTCCGCAAACTCTCGCGGCCCATTCCGGTCTACAATGTCGACGGCTCTCCCAATGAAGCCGGAGGCATCCGGGAAGTCGCCGATCTCATCCTCCGCTACAAGTCTCACAGCGAGCGTGTCGTGTTCGCTGTCACCCGCCTTGGCAAGCAGAATCTCATCCTCGGGTTCTCCTGGCTCCGGAAGCACAACCCGGAGATCGACTGGGAGACCCGGGAGGTCAAGATGAGCCGCTGCCCCTCCGTCTGCAACACCTGTCGTGACGAGGTGCGCACCGAGCGTAGGCATGCCGCGACCTCCGCCCGGATTCTACGTCAGCTCCGGGCGGGTCCGGTCCCCACCATCTGCGCGTTGACACGGATGACCGCTCTGGCGAGGATAGATGATGATGAGTTTGACACCGAGGAGCTTCCGGAGCTCTCTCCGGACGACTCTGACGAGTCCGATGACGAGGACGATCCGGTCGAGGATGGCGACCGGATCTTCTACACAACGTTCTCCCCTCCGGAAGACATCCGCGCTACCAGCACCGTCTCCCAACGGCTGGCCGAGGCGCACGCCAAGAACTCCGCGTCCGGTACGGAAGCGATTCCCGAGTGGGCCCGCGAGTTCGAGGATGTCTTCAACCGGGAGTCGTTCGACTCGTTACCGGAACGTCGCAGTTGGACCACGTATTGAGCTCGTCCCGGACTCGAAACCGGCCAACTGTAAGGTCTACCCCATCTCACCCCTCGAGCAACGCGAGCTCGACGCGTTTATCGAGGAGGGTCTGGCCACGGGTCGTATCCGGCCATCGAAGTCTCCGATGGCGTCTCCGGTCTTCTTTGTCAAGAAGAAGGACGGAGCGCTCCGGTTCGTCCCAAGACTACCGGGCGCTCAATGCGATGAACGTGAAAAACCGGTACCCCACTCCTCTGATCAACGACCTTATTAACCGATTGAAGGGAGCCCGGTTCTTCACGAAACTCGACATCCGGTGGGGCTTCAACAACGTACCGCATCCGGAAGGGTGACGAGTGGAAGGCTGCCTTCCGGACTAACCGGGGGGCTCTTCGAGCCCCTGGTGATGTACTTCGGCCTGACCAACTCCCCTGCGACCTTCCAGACCATGATGAACGACATCTTCCAGGACCTCATCCTGTCCGGGGATGTCATGGTCTACCTCGACGACATTCTCATCGCGCACTCGGACCTCACCCGACATCGCGAGATCGTCCGGGAGGTCCTCCGGCGGCTCCGGGCGCACAGCTCTACTTGCGACCGGGAGTGCGAGTTTGAGAAGTCGTCAATCGAGTACCTCGGTGTGATCAATCTCTCACAACCACGTCGAGATTGGACCCGGTCAAGGTCGCCGGAGTCACCGCTTGGCCGACTCCCGAGAACAAGAAGGACGTGCAACAGTTTGTCGGCTTCACTAACTTCTACCGGCGCTTCATCCGGGACTTCTCCGGCCTCGCTCGTCCGCTCTTTGATCTGACCCGGAAGGGCCAGGTTTGGGTTTGGACTGAGAAGGAAGCCGGCGCGTTCCAGGCGCTCAAGGACGCGGTAACCTCCGATCCGGTTCTCATCCTTCCGGACGAGACCCGGATGTACCGCCTCGAAGCCGACAGCTCCGACTTCGCCTCCGGCGCCGTCCTTTCGCAGGAGTCCGACGACGGGAAGTGGCACCCTGTTGCGTTCTTTTCCAAGAGCTTGTCTCCGGTCCAGCGCAACTACGAGATCCACGACAAGGAAATGCTCGCGATCGTCCGGTCTCTCGAGGAGTGGCGACACTTCCTCGAGGGGTCGCAGCTTCCGGTCGAGATCTGGACCGACCACAAGAACTTGGAGTACTTCCGGAAGTCGCAGAACCTCAACCGGAGGCAGGCACGGTGGTCGCTGTACCTGTCCCGGTTCGACTTCACCCTTCACCACAAGCCCGGGCGCTTGATGGGTCGACCGGACGCCCTCTCTCGGCGACCGGACCATGGGGCGGCTTCGGATAATCAGGATGTGACGCTCCTGACTCCGGAGCTCTTCCATGTCCGCGCGCTGGAGGGCATCGCCATCTCCGGTCCGGAAGCCCCCCTCCTCCGCGACATCCGCGACGCCCTAGCCGGCGCTCCGGACCTTGAGGATCCGGTTGCTCGCGCAGCCCGGGAACTCCTCAAGGTTCGCGGCGCCCGCTCGTCCCGGAACGCTGAGTGGAACGTTTCCGGCGGCCTCCTCTATTTCCGCGGTAAGGTTGTCGTCCCCCGGGACAAAGACCTTCGCCGCCGAATCTTGGAGCAGCACCACGACACGCGGGTCGCTGGCCATGCCGGGCGCTTCAAGACGTTGGAGCTTGTCTCCCGGAACTACTGGTGGCCCCAGATGTCCCGCCACGTTGGCCGGTATGTGGCGACCTGCGACTTGTGTTGCCGGACCAAGGCGCTCCGGAAGCTTCCGGTTGGCGAGCTGCACCCGACTGAAGTTCCTCCGGACCGCTGGCACACGGTCTCGGTGGACTTCGTTGTGGAGCTCCCGGAGGCCCACGGATACGATGCTATCATGGTCGTAGTCGATGTCCTCGGTAAGCGTGGTCACTTCAATGAGTGCACGACCCACATCGACGCCGTTGGCGCCGCCCGGTTGTACTACCGGAATGTCTGGAGGCACCATGGCACTCCGGAGAGGTACATCTCCGACCGGGGTGTCCAGTTCATTGCGGAGTTCACCCGGGAGCTGTGGCGGCTCATCGGTATTGAACCGGCGACCTCCACAGCGTGGCATCCGCAGACCGACGGTCAGACCGAGCGAGTTAACCAGGAGATGGAGCAGTTCCTGCGCATCTTCACTAACTACAAGCAGGATGACTGGGACTACCTCCTTCCGGCTGCGGAGTTCGCGTACAACAACCACGTTCACTCCTCCACGCAGCAGGTTCCGTTCATGACCGACTCCGGTCGCCTCCCCCGGATGGGGTTCGAGCCGACCGGAGTGCGCTCTAAGGTGGAGTCCGCAAACGAGTTCCGCGACCGCATCGCCTCCGGGGTCTCGGAAGCTCGGTCTGCTCTGGTGAAGGCCAAGGAGGAGTACAAGCGGTATTACGACCGCCGTCGCACTCCCGCTCCGGACATCAAGGTCGGGGACCGGGTCTGGCTTGACGCGTCGGACATCCAGACCACTCGTCCGTCGCCGGGCCTCTCCCATCGGCGGCTGGGCCCGTTTACGGTGCTTAAAGTCGTTGGGAAGGGTGCATTCAAGCTAGAGCTCCCACCCCACTACTCCCGGCTTCATCCGGTCTTTCCGGTCGTGAAGCTCGAGCTTGCGGAGGAAGACCCGTTCCCGGGCCGCCCAGGGTATGACGAGCCCGCTCCGGTACTTCCGGACGCACCCGGAGACGCTCCGGAATGGGAAGTCGACGCAGTTCTGGACGCCAAGGTCCGCTGGAAGAGCCTGTACTACTTTGTTAGCTGGAAGGGCTACAGTGCGGCGCACAACCAGTGGGTTAAACACTCCGACTTCTTCGGTCCGGAAGCCCTCGCAGCGTTCTACGAAAAATATCCGGCCAAACCTCGTTCAATTGCTCGTGCGTCATTCGACTCCTCCGTGTGGAGCCAGATGAACGGGTTGCTCAGGGATTGCGACTTGAACTCTTAAGATACCAAAACTCGACGGCTTGAATGCAGGAATCACAAAAGATACAACAAAGTTGGATCTTTCACAACAACCACAACAAACAACCTAATCTCAATATAAAAGCCCTTGTTTTGAAGTCACAAAACACCCAGGTTCGTCCTCAAGAATGTATGTTTTCTGAGAAAGCAGATAGATGTAATTGTTTCGATGCGATTGTGTCTTTCTAGCGAACGAGGACTCTAACCGAAGATATAGCGCTTATTCTCAAGATTGGATTTTTAAAGCGTCCAAGCTATAGCCAAATTCCCAAGAGCCAAATCCCAAATGCCACGCCAATATACACGCCAGATATGCCACGCCTGATATGCCACGCCTGATGCCACGCCTTATACACGCCTGATGCCACGCCTTATACACGCCTTATACACGCCTTGAGTTCAATTCACAGTCAGGAGCAGGGTATCACCACAGGGGTGTGCAATTGTATTAACTTGAAACGGAGCTATCTTGAAAATAGAATAGCCCTGGGTGTCAAATCCAGATTCAGCCCTTTCGTCAAGGAGCCACCAGTATAGCTGGAGGTAGCTCAATAACTCGGGGGAAGCTTCTGTACCGTTTATGCCAGTTCTACGCTCTACTTATACTGTACAATATGTGCTTACTACGATAATATTACACGCCAGACGGATAAACGGGAATGATAACGGATAAACGGGAAATGATCTGTGACGAGCCAAGACATACATGTGTTTAAAATGAATAGAAAGAAACAGAAATAGAATGATTAAGTGGTCACAGTTGAAATGGGTATTTGGAATAGGACCCCCTCTGTGTCCATCCGTCGCCTTGGTACTTATCTCGGACTTCAGGTTATGCCGAAGTTGAGAATAAGCTCTCTATGTTGAGAATAGGCCGCTGCCCGCCTCCTAGGTAGTCACAGTTGGATTCTACTAGTCTGTAGCTTCCTCCTGGTACCCCATACTCCATGCAGAAGAGCTTGAGAGATCATGTTCCTGAAAGGATCATGATCGTTCCCTTTTTGGTTCGATCGCGATTTGATTTGAACCATTGTTCCGAATAATCCCGAGTCGGTCTTATCCGAACCGTGGATGCCGAGCCATCACGTGATTAAACGCGTCTTTGATTTAGGTACAAAGAACAGTCAACAGAGTTGCCTGATTCTGTAGTACACTGCCTCGATGTCCAATGAAAGCCCCTGAGCCAACACTTTGGTTATTTTCAACTTTGGAGGAGTCAACTAAGTGCAACCTGAATCTTGAAAATAGGACCCAGTTTGAATTGCAACCCGTACAACAGCCCTGAACCAGTATGATCCGTTCTGGCTGAGTGACTGCGGGTGAGCGTATTAAGGCTCCCTTGTAGTCTGACTCAAAGCTCATGTGTGTGCTTTAGATGCGCGTTCACATATTGATAAAACGCGAAAAACCAGGGAAACAGGGTATAACCCGAAACACGGCTTATCAGCGCGCCGCACACATCCGGTCCGTTCTGCGGGCAGTGTATCCAGTAGACTAGGCGCACCTTGTAGCCAGCCTCCTAACACATTCCGTCGTCTATCCCGCTCCCGGGCTGACTCAACCTACGCGAGGAAAGGGTGAAATCCGCATGCTATGGGTCGCAGTGGACACGGTCGGGAACAGCAGGTCGTACTGAGATGCTGATATGGATGGATGGAGGCTTTGGGCAGAGTTTAGATGTTCGAGGAGACAGAAGTAGAAACGGAATCGGAGAGAGAGGGGGAAGAACAAGGGAAGAAGAACAAAGTCGGTGACGTGGCGGCTCGCCATCACCCGGTAAACACGGCTAGCAGCCGGCATCGTCACGGCCCGATGAGAAACCCGCCGTTTCCTTCTGGCCACCCCTACGCCGGCTCCAATGCGAAGTGTGCACCATCCAAGTAGTTCAAATGTGTAGTCCGCAGCTTTGTCCCAAAACTTGAACTTGCTAGCTGCAAGATGGACATGTTCTAAATCGGGTTTGCGCTCTTTTTTGCTGTGATATCCAGAGACGACAAGGACCAGAATAGATGAAATAAAAACGTGGCCACACAGATAATAGTGAGACGCATGATGCATCCAAAGCGTTAGACTAACGGGAAGGTCCTGTATGCACGATAAAACGTTGTGATCCGCTTGATTGCAGCAAAACGGGGTTCGCCTGAACGCCATCCCTGGCGCCGAGAAATTCTGAAGAGGCAGAAAGTCTTATAATCTTGGCTTGTATCTGTGGGACAGAGGTCGAAATTTGAACTCATGAAAAATATGAGAACATAGAAACTCGGGTATATCACCAAACTCTGGGCCGCTGCTTGCGGTTTTGGGCTTTCATTTGAAGATTTCAAACATGTCCGATGAATTTCCCGTATTCCGATGCAGCTTATCTGTCCCGGTTAATTATTTTGGTAACAGCTGCCTATAAATCACAATATGCTCTGTACAAACGTATCGGACTATCGTAAAAATGCAGAGAAATTCCCGGACGATCCACACGTATGGGTTGCACAACATGTGCAAAATCTAGGGCAAACGAACAACCTCTGCTAACAGAATAAATTGTTCATTGAAATCAAGAACGATGCAAGGGAGCCCAAAGAGGCAATGCTCAGACATCATGGGAAACTATCTTTCGTCTCGACTCAAAACTCAACATGCTGATTTTTTTTTGTCAAAATGTCACCATTGAACTGCATGTATGCAAACTAAGGCGATGCACGCAACAAGTTAGACGCTAGCTAGGGAGAGATCAGTCTAAAAAGCAGATTTGACGTTTTCGGCAACTGACCTCGTGCGAGGACGGTGGACTCATTTCGTCAATCAGACCAATCCCACGGCAATAAGAAGTACTTCATAAAAGGGGTACACATAAGTATGGAAAAGTACTGAATCAGTGCAGACAGGAAAAATATACAACACAGAAAAGAGACAGCCGGTACAATAGAGAGGGATATAATAGGAGAGTTCAAGCAATCCGCCATGAGAATGAACGTCTTCGATCCTTGCACTACAAGTGCGGGGCAGCAGGAGGCGGCGGGAGGCAGCAGCAGGCATCAGGAAGCGGCGGGAAGCGGAGGCGTCGTTGTGTGAGGGAAGAGCATAGGGCTGAAATGGGGAAAGAGCAGGGAGCAGATGGTGTACGATACGCACGCCGGACGGTAGCATGGACGGTCCACAGCGCTGGAGCGGGAGACGGGGGCGGGATCGGGGTTTTGCACTCAAGGTCAGCTCAAAACAGAGGGCGAGCAGACCCTGGGTTACGAGGCCGGAGGGCAATATTAATGCTGCAAGGGGTGAGTTTGCGAGATCCGTGATCGTAAAGCAGATCAGCGCTGTCTAGGACCCAATGCAGGCGCGCGAACCATGCCGTTGTTGTCCAGGAGTATGATGAGGGCCTTTGGTAAACCACAGCCACTTCCAAAGAACGGCGCAAGCAACGAATGACGTGTCGGGGAGGGCGGGACCGGGCGGGACACAGGGCAGTCGGAAGGGCCCAGAAATAGGCAAATAATGACGACATACTTCAGGAGAAGAGCCCCGGTATGTAGTAACAGATCAGGGAGCCGCCAAATGGGAGCAGGAAACAGGAGAAGGTGCCAGAGTAATTTTATTCTACAAGGCCAGGGAGCGGATAAAACGAGCCAGCCATGGACCGGAGTGAGGGGCACAGAGCATTGAGTGGCCTGCCAGCGGCTTCTGGCCAGGGGAAGAGCAGAAGCGCCGCAATGGTGCAGTGGTAGGAGGAGGAAGGAAGCAAAGAGCATTGATGAATAACACGGACAAGGACAAGCAAACACCGGCATCACGGCATCAGCCAATTTTCCGAACGCTCTGGCGCTGTGCATTGCGACTTTCTTGCCCCACAAGAATACAGGATATAATCTATACAGACTTATACTTCTAATTCCTGCTACAGGGGAACGGGGGAAATTCCCATTTTGGGTCGGGCCGCGGGCGGGAACCGTGGGAGGGGCGGGCTGGCACAGCCACGCCTCGACCGTCGACGACGAGCAACAACGAGCGCACAGACGCACCTGATAAGCTACGTAAAGGTGTGTGTCACGGAATGATGCATCGCGTAGCGTCTACCAGGTGAGGCTTTCATGTATGAATGCCAATCTCTCCGGGTAATAACATGATGTATCAGAACCCCGCTATAGCCTGCAAGTCTTGATTAAAGTCTTTGCTTGCGGAATATGCGGTGGGGATGAGGTGTGCCGGAGTGGGCTTTTGTAAGATACTGTGGATTCTAGTCTCTTTGCATCGAATTCCTGATATTCCCGATCCAGTCCTGGCATGAAGTATCCGCGCGTTCCGGGTGAGCACCTTGGCCATATTCTCCATTCATCCCTCACAGCAAAGCCTTCTTAATTCGCATTCATAGGACATGAAGCTGTAGGCAGAATTGCAGGTCTTGGAGAAGACGTCGGTCCTGCTTGGGCCGTAGGACAGCGAGTAGGTGTCGGCTGGCAAGAAAATCTCCGTTTCATCTGCATGCCACTAACTGAAACTGCCATCCAGGCATGCAGGCCGCTGTAACAACTCTGAGGCATGCGAACAATGTCGCCGGGGTAATTTCTTTGTCTGCACGAAAGCGACGGGCACCGGTGCGCGTGTCCATTCTTCTTTCGGGTTTTCGCTGAGAGAGTTGGGGCATGTATAGGTTTGACTGTTGACGGGGGACTTGCGGAATACATGGTCGCCGATCAGGTAAAGCAGTCCTGTGGTCGTATATATGCCCTGTTGCTTGACGAGCGTTGCGCGCAGACGGCCCTCATCGCCATCCCCGACGTCCTCGATTCTGTCCAGGCAGCTGGGCTTCTATGTGCAGGGCTCACCGTCTTCAACTCCATTCGCCTCAGCACTATTCGGCCTGGTGATACTCTCGCTGTCGCTGGCATCGGCGGTTTAGGGTAAGCATGTCTGTCATTCGGACTACGACACTGAGTGCTTAACACCACCAGGCATCTGGCTCTCCAATTCGGCCGTAAATTCGGGTACCAAGTGGTTGCCATCTCCTCCTCGCCTGGAAAGAAAGCTGACTGTGTCGAGCGGTTCGGCGCGCACATCTTTATTGACGCGTCGACCGAGGACGTGCCATCGCGCCTGGCAGAATTACGGCCAAAGCTCATCCTTGGGACTAGTGTCGATGCGAAGGTAACCGCCCCTTCCGTTGTTCTATATCGCACTGTCAAGAACGCTGACACGGAGCAGAGCATTACAAATCTAACACCAAGCTGGCCCTCCGGCTCACAGCTTACCATCCTGTCGGAGCCGCCTACAGCGACACTCGAGATCCCGTACACCCCACTGTTGTTCAATCGCAACTCGGTCGCGGGTTTCACGGCCGGCACGTCGGCGGACGCAGAGGACGCGCTGCGCGTGGCTGAGATGGTTGGTGTAGTGGTGCAGACGGAGACGTATCCGCTCGAGCGCGCGGAGGAGGCGTTCAGCTCAATCCGGGAGGCAAAGTATCGCCGTGTCGTGGTTTTCGATCAAGACGTGTAGCGTGTGTTTCCATGTGCGACTGTAGCCTTCTTGAGGATGGAGCCTGGTAAACAGACTTGAAAGCAGCATTTTTGTACAGCATGTACTTGGAATATATGATAGCACTTTGATGCAGCGTCACATCACCACTTCAACCACGTCCTGGCCAAATTTCCGAATCTCAATCGGTTTCTCGCTCAACGTGTTGTTACTCTGGCTCTGCTTTAGGCTAATTACCCGCGTCTGGGAGCTGCGCGGAGGGGGACTCACCTCAGCTACATAAGGGGCGGCGAACACGGCACCCATTTGCGTCTCCGTCGGCGACACGTCTGACCACTTTGAAGGCCCGGGAGGGGTTAGAATTTGACGGAGTCCGCGGCGGGAGTTTAGCCTGGAATGCACTGCGTAAGTGAATGTATAACTTGCGGTGACGTACGTGGCGAGGAGCGCGTTCGTGTATGTGCGGCCCAGGGAGAAGTGCATGGCCTGGGTCGGATATGGACGTCAGAGCTCAGGACGCGCTTAGCTGCAGGTGAATTTGATTGAGATTGACTCACAAGGAATAGGAGGCTCTGGGGCCAGACAAGGTACTGTGAGGCATCAAGCCTTAGCGCGTCTTCCCAACGAAGGAGAGATACGAGAAGTAACTCACGGAAATGAGACATCCAAGTGCCAGGAGACTGCAGCGCAGATATCAGATTGAATCAATAAATGTAACGAAATTGAACCGGGGTAAATGTACCTGGGAATAAGCCCGCTAGCAATGCTATAAATCATTATGCGTTTGACCAGGGAGTTGATCCTACCAGAGCGAAGAAAAATAACTCAGAGATCGCACGGTGCGGGAGACAATAGACATAATACCGGTCAACCATTGTCAGCTCGCGCCGCAGATACCAGCACAGAATCAATGCGATGGACAGGTCCACTTAGGATTTGTGAACGCAGTTCACTTCAGAATGTTGATGTAAAATTGGAGGCTTACCAGCGGCACCGATGACGAACACGGAGATGACCTCTCCGGTGGAGATGCGTCCCACCATCGACGCCAGACTCTTCATCTCAATGATGTGCACTGCCATAACAATATCGAGGGCGCCGGTCGCAAGACAGGCTGCTGCCAGAAATCCGGTCAATAGTTTGTTTTGGCTGAAGCGCCATACGCTGGTGGATACATATTCAGCAGCATAGTTGGAATCGCAACGGGATGCGCACCGCCGGAGAAAGAATGATTGGCAGACTATGCTCGCCAACGTGAGAAATACGAGATGCAGGTCGAGCGGTGTGGTGGTTTCCAGAAGCACTGCGTCGTTCCCCCAGTTGGTGATCAAATAATGGTATGCTGCTTGGCAGATCAGGACAAGGTGCACGAAATCTAGACTCCTGAAGCCGAGTGAACGTTGGTGCGTATTGTGCGCGTTTGCTTACCAGACAGTGGCCACCTACAAGGTATGTTTGGCTCAGTTCAGTGCCGAGACAGATGAAAAGGAAACGCACCAAAAACTTCAACTTGTAAGTATCGTCGGGAAAGGCCTCATAATATATATACGCTTGAACTGATAGGACTCCTTGAAAGCTCCAGGAAAGTCAGATGTGCTCGCTAGCACCAATGTAAGCGCTTACAATATGGCAATAAATACTACCGGTCGTTGAGCTCAACAACGCACACCGACAGCATCGATTGGCACTGCTCACCACCAATCAACAGGGCCCCGAAGGTCGACTCCAGGTCAGGGGAAGCCATAGCGGGCGGCAGAATTGAGTGTGAGATAATCGCAACAGTTTATAAACCAGTAATTAATAAATTTGGCGTGAGAGCCTTGTCAAGGTTCGGTTATTGGGTTCGCAGGCTCTGAATTGCTTTGACATGGAGAGATGCCTCGATCGGAGTCAGTGACGTACAGTTAACCCATTGCATGGCGCCGCGGATCTAATTGAGGGTCCTGCCAGGCTTAACCCACCGCCTATTTGCCACCTGGGAGCTCGGAGGCGGCTCTACCACTGGATCCCTGAGAGCGAAGCGCCTTAAGCACTGTGTCGAAATAGGATGTATGGAGCATTACAGTGTCGATCCTTGACGGGGTTTCTAAATCAGTCGCGGCCGTGCACAACGGCCTACCAGTGTTACCGCTCAAGCCGGGGCGGCGAACTCGTCCCAAACGAAGCACGGAGTTCCACAGAAGCGGGTGGATGATCACAGAAAGCGGCGAGAGCGTCCCCGCTACTACGCGTCCCGTCCGCAATGTAGAACCAATGCAAAGTCTCGTCACTGTCGTAATACCGAATGCACCAAGGTCGATTTGAGCGGAGAACTGCGGGGAACAGAATTTAAAAACCAAGTGCCGAGGCGGCGAGTGGGTGTATTTCAGGACGGGTCCCAGGAAGTCTGGCTACACCGATGTCAAGGACAGTTAAGCGTGGGGGTGCGGGAAGATATCGTATTATCAACCGGCTGAACGGGGTTTCAACTTTCACGGTGGGGAGAGTGATACGCAGGCTGTGCCAAGGCTGTGCAGCTCAGAGTGTCGCCTCGGGGCTGAGTCACGGAACACTGGGAACAGTCGGTGAGGGTTACAGATACATACGATCCGGCCAGGAAGGCACGGGAGGAGGGTGAGAATCAAAATGTTACAAACTGCTTTAACATCTTTGAACGCATGTTGGTGAGAATGGTGTGGTGCAAGGTCGCCGTCTTGGCAACTGCCGTACCCATGCCGCGTGATCCCGTGTCTGCCGTATCCATTTTGAACCAAGTTTTTAAACCAAGCGGTAATGATTGGGTAATGAGATTCAAAGCAAGGTAGGCCGCCCCTCGTTGGATGGCTCCTGTGAGGGAACTTGGGAAGAGGAAAGAGGAAAAGAGGGGGAAGAGAAGGGTGTTGTGGGGGTGTGTGGGAGGCTCGGCCGTTCCGGCCGACTGGGCTTTGCAGGCAGCGCGGGGAGTGCAGCCAAAGCCCGGGTCGGAGCGGATCGCGGCAACAGCTGAGCCTGCGCGCCTGGGCAACGAAAAGGCCCGAAGAGGGAGCCCAAAAGCAGTCCAAGCGCGAACGAAACAAAAGCGGGGAGGAGGGCGGGAAAAAACGCGTTGAGGCGAGGGCGGCGAGGGCGCAAAGAGCGTCTTTTCTTCCGAGGTGCGCGACGCGCTGGCAGAGGGAGAATGGCGTGATCAGACTCTGATCAGAGCCGGCATCGCCGGCAAGGCGGAGCCATTCTCGGCTTGGCTTCCTTGCCTTCCACTCAGCCCGCTCGTGCCTCCCGAACTGAGCTCACAGTAAGCTATGGTTCTGGGCAAGTTCATGGAAAGCGGGAGTAGTGAGATGCAGCGAGCTCGATATAATCCACGGCAAATGCCAATGCAATCTTCCCCTGCAAAAGTACATCCGAAAATGTTGAACCTGCGTTCCTCAAATATTAGTTGACCAGTGCAAAAACTCCCGCCAAATGTTGACGAAAGAATGCTCGCAGACAAGTTATCTACTGAGACAAATTGTTCGCCGTTTAACAAGTGGAACGCGGACCTTGAAATGCGGAACTTGATTGACGAGATACAATGTCCGTATGACCGCCGTCTCGCCAACTACCGTTCCGCCGTACTGCTAAATAGCCATTCCTTGGGCGCGGCGGCAGGGGCTCCCGAGTCCCGGCGGTGCTGATGCTCCGTAGTCGCTCCCCAGTACTTTTGTATGTGTCTTCTCCGTTCTTTCAGCGAATATGCATACTTCGACACTTCCAATAGCCCTCCTTACTGCGACATCCGCGGCGTCTGGGTGGTCAATACTCAATACCACGCGCCATCGAGGCTCGCGGCGTTGTATGTAGCGAGGAATATTTCTGCGCTTCCCACAACGTGCGTTCCTACTTCGAATCTATGAAGCCCACCCTGACAATGCTGATCGTTCTATTCCCAGCATGGACGCTCCACTCGTCGTCACGGGCAGCGTCGAGGCGAGCCCGACACAAACCGACGCGGCCGTTACCTCGGCATATGCGTCGTACCAGCAAGCCTGCGGGCCCACCGTGGCACAGGCGCTGCAGAACGCGCTGGTGGCGTACAACGAACGAGCCGGCCCCATAACAGATCTTGACAACCAGGGATCCCAGGCGTGGGCACAAGAGAATTTTGGGAGCTATGGTACGGCGTTGACCGGCTGCAATGATGCCAACCTGGCTCTGGCTGCGGTCACAGACTCGCAGTCGGCTTCAGCCAGCTCGACCTCAACCTCGACCTCGACGACTGGGACCACGAGCAGCCGCCAGATTGATGCGAATGCGTAAGAGATAAAGATCAGGGAACGCGGTGAGGTCGAGATTAATGTGGCGGCTCTACATACACACAGAATTAGATGGCGCGCAGCGAAATTGTATTCGATGCCCACCATGCCATCGATGCCGAGGATTCCGATGTCCTTCATTGCTGGTGCCGAATCAGGCCAGACTATTGGTCCAGGTCTCCAGCTATGATTAACAGGGCGCTGACGGTCGAGAGAGTAAATGGGTGCAGGAGAGAAAGCTGCCAGCGAACGAGGGTTAGGTTTGCCACTGCTTGAACCGACAGCGTCTCAAGCGTGATGACTTGAGGATTTCGCGGAGCAGACAGGACGGGAAATGGGGCGCGAAGAAACCAGAGGTCGAGGTGCTTCATTGCGGGCGAACAGCGCTGGAACGTGCCAAAAAAAGTGGTCCGGTTCAACCGCGGTTGTCACCAGCTCGACATGCGCAATGGTGCATAAGCTGAAAAGCTGTTGCAGAGCCATTGCATCTTTTGTTGAGTCTGTTTTGATGCATACGGCCTGGACCCGCTCCACATGCGTGAACGGGAAGTTGCACAGCTCCCAAACTGCGGTGAATGTAGACCTGCTCCCGTTGGATAAAGCAAAGAGGTAGAGCTGACGAGTGTATCGAATGAGGTGCGGAGATTCACTGAGTATTCGCGGCCACAAGTTCTCGGGGGCAGCAGAGCGCGCGTCGTTGATGACAATGCTGAGTCTCCGGAAGACTCGGGAAGAGATGTGACTGCGCAGGATACGCCCAACAGCGGCAAACCAAGGCGCAGGTTTTTGGATCTGGTTTGGAGTCACGGAGGAAGCGTAGGATATAGTCGACTAGTTCTTGCACTTCGAAAGGGCTCTGCATGCTTGTGGTGGCAGGAGACAAGAGGCAAAATGCTGTGCATTGTCTGGATCTGTTTGTTTGTGCCGCCGGCATGCCGAAAGTCGGCATTGACGAATCGGTGAACAACTCGTCAAAGGTAACATATGGCCAGGGAAAGGGGATGCGCGGACAGAGAATTCTTTGACCTCCTATCTTTTCCGCGATTCTCAGAGTGAATTACACCTCGAATTTGACAAAGTTGGAAGATGATTTCTTGATGATTTTCTGATGCTATCATAATTTCTGAGGTGTCTGGTCAGCCAGGAGGCTAAGGTTATCATCGGTACATGTTATGGCCGACCTAACGATGTGGTATCCCTCGACCTTGTCTCCTTGTTGTAGATTACAAGAGGAAGACAAGGCGCTGCACAGCCACCGCTGTTTGCCGAAACCTGCTTTTGTTTTCCATCACCATCGTCTCCCGCCTTTGGCGCCCGTCCTTGTGAGGTTCTGTTGCATTCCCTGACTCGTAGCTCGCATGCATGTGTCTATGATAACTCCATCGAAGCCCCTGGAGCGATGCACAGCTCTTGTTGCTAGCTGCGAAAAAAACTCTTGTTCTGGGGTCGACTGCTTGGCTCGCGTCCTTGTCTTTTGTGCTCGTTGCTGTTGTGTCTCTGGGTGACGACGAGTCCTTGTCCTTTCCTTATAAAGGCTCGCCATTCCGTCAAGCTTCCGTCACCCCTCCCAGCATGGCCTACTACTCCCCTTACGCGACAACCGGGTACCCACAAACCACGTACCCACAAACCGCGTACCCGCAGACCTCCTATCCCCAGACTTCGTATCCCCAGACTTCGTATCCCCAGACTTCGTATCCCCAGACGTCTTACCAAGTCACCGTTCCCCAGCAGAACTCCGGCTCCTCCCACCACCGCTCCGCGCACCCCCCGCCCTTGATCCAAAATCCTTCCATTGGCTCTGTCGGTGTCCCGATCCACTTGTGTCGTGGCGGAGACGTTGCCTGTGTCCAATGCGGCCTCGAGCAGCGTAAGACGCGCAACCAGCACAATTCTGTGCGCACGTCGGACAACATGAAGTGGCTTCTGCACACGCAGCTCAATATGTGCACCGCGACGCGCGTGCGGCCCAGCGACTTCAGCGTGCCGCCCGAGCTCGGGAGCCTGCGGCGGTTCGACTATACGGTGCAGCTGCCCGGGCAGATGCAGCGCGACGGAACGACGTGGGTGTTTAGCAAGAGCACTCTCGTGGCGGTGATTGGGCCGATGGTGGACCGGACGGTGACGATCTCGAAGGCGTTCCAGACGCCGGGGAGGAATAATACGATGGTGATGCGGAGGATTCATGAGAGGGGGCCGGCACAGCAGGCAAATTACTGCGTGTACGCGTTTTGTTCGCTTTTATCGGTTGTATCCTTACTTCCATTCCAGGGAGTACATTCTTCAGTCGGGGGATCAATTTGACATCGGGTGTTGGGCATGGTACCGCTACCAAGATGGATCGCTCAGGGTTTGTTTTCATCCTTTCACCCTCGCGTCCGTCGTTTTTTTATCACTGAAAATATGTTTATCAGGTGTGGAACTACGCCACGAACGACAACCACAATCCCTGCCTCGTCGCCTGGAAGGAAGCCACTGATCCGCACTGGACCTTGCACGAGGCCATCGCGGAGCTGATGCACAGCGAGGCGCAGGTTGCGGCAATCGTCGTCATCTGCGGCATGGTGGTTTTCTCCGGGGGCTTGGACCTAGTGTCTTGAAGGCGATGCTAGCCTCTTGAAGACGCCTCCACGGGCACCCTGGACTCTCGCAAACCGGACTTGATTTCCCCCCTGCTATCACACTTCATCCCGCCTGCTCTTTCTCGCTGTCCACATCTCTTTCTCACTCGCTCTCGCATCATCCAAGCACAGGCATGCATATAAGACATCCTATCAGGGTGGATGGTCTAATATGTCCGCCTGTAGCGTCCCTCTCCTTCTCGCTTTTCCCTCCTGCTATCTCGCTCGCTTTCTTATAGACAATCTCATCCTCCATCCATGCTAACAACATCCTTGCTCCTCCCCTCCTAATCCCTTCCTCTATGCTTCCTACCGACCTCTCCCCACTCCTTATCTCTTCCCGCTCACGAATAACGAGTAACGATTTTAATGCCCGTGTTTTCCTTCCTTCCTTCCTTTCCACTCCCGAGTATCAAATTTTGTATCGAATATTACGCCTGTCAAACCACTGTCCTTACCAACGTGAATCCAATTATGGCTGTAACAGTGTATGGAGAAGGTTCGATGCGCGGTGCATGTTTTGTGCGGATTCCCGCAGAATACACCTCTAGCAAAGATTAGAGGTGCACCGTGCACAACCCGGAGAACTGGTAGAGGCGACTCGGACTCATTGCTTCGATACAGCGTCAATTCAGAGTCGATTACAAGGGCGACGGGTTTTTTATCTTCTTTCTTTTGAACTGGCCCCAATGCTGAGCTGCGCGAGGGAGAAAGCAGGGGCAAATACAGCCACTGATGGCGCGCATCATTTCCCCTCTTCAACCCCTTTTGCTTCCTGCCGCCACAAGGCTCAAGCATGCGGAGCCCCTTCGCCGTGCAAGAACTAGTCGACTACATCATCCGCTTCCTCCGTGACTCTAGGCGCGATGTAAAATCCTGCGCCCTGGTTTGCCGGTGCTGGCTATATCCTGCACAATCGCATCTGTTTCACCAACTCGCCATCTCGAGTGATCCCACGGACACGAAGCGGTGGTTGCGACTTCTTGACGCATCACCGCATCTAAACCAGCACATTCGTCGACTATCTCTCGGTTTCTCCCACAACTTGACAAGGCAGACATTGGTCCTCAGGTCTCGGAGATTTACCACTTCCCGTTCACGCATCTCGAGTTGGCTAGGATTGCACTCGCGGATCTCTCAGTGGAGAATGCGCGGGCCCTGCAGCAACTATTCAGTACCCCCACTCTTCGCCTAATCGTGCTTTCGGCGGGCTTGAACACGGGCAAGCCGGAGATCCTGGCGGAAATATTCCGAAACTGTTCACCCGCACTTCGGCATCTCGATATCGGTGACCAGACTTTGTTTCCTCAAGTTGCTGATCAGCACATCCCTCGGTCGAAGGCGCCCATTGCACTTACGTCGCTGTTGGTCCGACACGTTCGAATCCGGTCTGAAACTCTTGAATGCGGGCTACGCACGATCCTACATCCCTTCACCGTCTCAAGTCTCAAGGCATTCGGTATCGAGAGTGCACCGAGCGTCGACTGGCCCTCATTGACACCGTCAATGAGCAGTGTCGAGATTCTGAGTATCGACATTGCGGTACGTGCGCTTCTCTCCGCTGTCTACTACAACTTACATGCCTGCGCATAGACCAACCACATTGAACTCGACGTCTCCGCATTCCCCGAACTTACGCTGTTACGCATTGACTTAGTGACATCGCTCGACCTCCTCGCCTTTGAACAACAAGCGCTGAGTTTGCTCTCCTCGATCATGAGAACTCCACCCAAACGTTGCACCATCTTGCTCGCCATGGGCTGGCTCGAGCCTTCGCGGCTACACTCCGTCCGTTCCGTTTTCGACCAAGCCTTATCGACCTGTCGCGGTCTTATCGTCAACGTCGAGTTCCCTCTGGCTCAAACAGGTCGAGCCGCACCCCACTTCCCTGCATTGAGTGCGAAGAAGATGGTGCGCACCCGTGCTATATGCCAATCCATCGACGCAGCTGACGATCTTTCAAGCTTCGTGGAGTTCCGTTTAATTTTAAGTGGTGGGAGGTCAGTGTCGTTGCCTTCCAAACGTCAATAAACTCATGGCGAACGACAGGACACCGTATTACGCCTGTGATTGCGCACGCAGTATTGCAGCAGCCGCTCCTAGGTCATATTTCCTATATTCCGCTGCCACCTACGGTCTTGCTACGGTCCCGCAATCAAGTTCGTGACAATTCTCTTGTGAGATCAAGTCGCGGTGCCTTTAAATTTGAACTCGTGCCCTTTTATTCCCCTCACGATTTTTATTGTACCGTTGCAAACATCTCGCTCAATAAGACGGTTTACGCCGTATTTTACCCTGTTCAGCGCACCCTACTGCGCCAAGTGGGACGGCCAGCGCCCTATCCACCATCACTTTCATATGTTCCAAAGAGCGGGTCAGAGCGGGTCTTCATTGAATCTTGACTGTTGATTATTTCTGTGAGGTACCAAATAAGTTAAGTAAGTTGTAAGCAAGGCCATTGTTTCGTGGTGCGGCACAGGAGCGCTGCCGATCTCCGGCAAGAGCCAAAGACGGCCAGACAATGCACAGCATTTTGCCACTTGCTTCCTGCCACCACAAGCATGCCGACTCGGAGTGTTTTCGAAGTACAAGAACTGGTGGATTATATCCTCTTCTTCCTCCGTGATTCTAGGTCGAATATGAAAACTTGCGCCTTGGTTTGCCGCTCCTGGGTGTATCCCGCCCGGTCGCACCTCTTTCGAGAGATCACCGTCTTTGTCGTGTCCAATCTCGAAGATCTCTTGACCCAGTGGCCGCGGGTCCTCGCCGAATCGCCGCATCTTACTTGCCACATTCGTGGACTCCACGTAGTTCTGTCAATGGACCAAAGCAACGCTCCTGGTGTCTCGGGCATCTGCAACTTCCCTTTCACGCATCTGCAGCGTGTCAGGTGTTCGTACGCGGGTCGTCTCTCACGGCGGGATGCCCTGGCTCTGCAGCATCTCTTCAGCGTGCCCACACTTTGCCATGTCATGCTGGCAACGAATATAGGCAATTCAGAAAACCTCGCCGAAATATTTCGGTGCTGTTCACGGGCCATGCAGCATTTGGATCTCTCCGTCCCTGGGTCACCGCCGGAGGAAAAACCTGCGGTGTCGAGGGCTCCCATTGCACTTACCTCGCTGATCGTTAGACGCCTTGGATATGTTGGCCTAAACGATGATCTGCACACCGTTCTGCAACCTTTCAACGTGTCGACTCTTAAGGCACTGGCTATCACGGGTGCGCCAACTGTCCGGTGGTCTTCTTTTCCCCCTGAAATGGACAGCATCGAGATCCTTCGTATCGACGTCGAGGTGAAATGCTTCATTCATGTTGCAGTACCGCAATTTACGTCTCCCCCAGAGCAACCACATTGACCTCGACCTCTCCGCGTTTCCCAAACTCTCACTCCTATGCATCCGTCTCACCACGTCACTTGATTTTACCGACTTGGAGCGACGTGCGCGGAATCTGGTCACGTCGATCACGAGGGCTCCGCCCCACCTTCGCACCATCGCGCTCGCCGTGTACTTCCTTGAGCCTGAACGGCAGCGGGTTGTGTGCACCGTTTTTGACCAGGCATTCGCGACTCGTCCTGGGCTTACCATCCAACTGGAGCTCCCTCCAGATCAACTGAATCAGGCTACAACATATTTCCCTGGGCTAAGGGCAATGAACATGGTACGCTCCCTTCATAATATGTTACTCCGTCCACGAAGTTGATGGTTTGCCACAGCTTCGTAGTTCACCGTACCGCCCCAATTGGTGGGAGGTGAGTCTCATCATTCGCCCCCGAACTTGAGCGTTCAAACTTACACTTGCTGGTAGGAAACTGTATTGCACCTATGATTGTGCGCGTTCGCCGTTTATGTAATATACCGCAGTACGGAAGGCGCTCCATGGACCGTTGGTCTGTCCGCTCAGAATACCTAGAACTTCTCACCATGTCCTTGAAAACCAGTCCAGGCTGGCTGCACCCGTTGCCATTGCAATAAAGGAAGCCGGTCGTAACCTTGGTGCCATTGTTTTTTTTGGAGGTACATCAACTGCGACATTCTCCGTCCATTTCTGCTTTTCATCAAATTCAAGTGCATGCTGCCTGAGCATTTCAGCCGGGCAGAATGAAGGCTCGTGGCAGAGTACCATACTGTACTATTTCGATCAATTCGAACGGCCTGTGACCTGTGACCCGAACATTCGAACTTGAGATTTCGAAAATGGGCGTGGGTGGCCGTGACATGTGGAAAATTTCGAAAATCAATGGCAGCTGGGGCGTCGACTCTCCCACATATTACTGAGGGGCTTTGAGGCAACACAGAGGTGATGTAGAGCAGATACAAACTGAGATGGAAAGTTTACAGGAATGATCAAAACATGATCCTATTGACCGTGCCAGCTTGATCCGAGAAAGCGGCAATGTGATGTTGCTGTTGTGCCGTGCGTATCCGTGCGCCGGAATCCAGCAAACAGCCGGCAGATGATAGTCAGCGCTCTCAGGTCGTGTTTTGAGCAAGTTTCGCGGCGCCATGCGCCGCGCTCGCGAAAATTTGGATTTTTTACCCGTTCTCTACGGTTTTGTGACCCGAACATTCGAACTTGAGATTTCGAAAATGGGCGTGGGTGGCCGTGACATGTGGAAAATTTCGAAAATCAATGGCAGCTGGGGCGTCGACTCTCCCACATATTACTGAGGGGCTTTGAGGCAACACAGAGGTGATGTAGAGCAGATACAAACTGAGATGGAAAGTTTACAGGAATGATCAAAACATGATCCTATTGACCGTGCCAGCTTGATCCGAGAAAGCGGCAATGTGATGTTGCTGTTGTGCCGTGCGTATCCGTGCGCCGGAATCCAGCAAACAGCCGGCAGATGATAGTCAGCGCTCTCAGGTCGTGTTTTGAGCAAGTTTCGCGGCGCCATGCGCCGCGCTCGCGAAAATTTGGATTTTTTACCCGTTCTCTACGGTTTTGTGACATGTTTGGAACATTCGAAAATTGCTCTGGTGACCCGTGACAGGCTCGAAAATGTTCGAAAACTTTTCGCCTTGTGACGCGTGACATTCGAATTGATCGAAATAGTACAGTATGTGCCCGGCCTTTTTAAATGTTGCCTCATCAGGAAAAACCCTGTGGAAAGTTGTAGCCCGGCTAATTATATTGGCGCATGTCGTTCAATGTAAACAAGGGTCGGGGTATGTAGCCTCCGTAGCCTCCGTAGCATCACCTGCAAACTCCGTAGCACATCATTGATGCGCACTGTCGCGATGTTGTCGGATGTAGAAATTTCGGCCGGCAATGTTGGCCGCCGTTGTCGGGGCTGCCATCCCTTGAGCAAATCTCGAGCCAAACTTCCTCCTTCTAAGTGAGTCTGGGGCAAGCCTGAGGCAGTCTTGTCTGGGTCGAGAGAAATTTGGCCGAGATTTGGCCGAGATCCAACCTTCAAGTTGGCGTGGGGCGGCACCGGTGGTGCGGTAATAAACAGAGAGAGCGACACACGAGAAACTTCAGCTCAGGGATGCGTGCATGCGTATCAGCCATTGTAAACTCGGAAGTTGGTCGAGTCGGCCCACCTCAAAACTTGGAAGTCAAAACAGTCCTGATCCACGCTCGTGATCAGATCAATGAATCATGATGGAGGTCCGTGCACACATCACGTGTAATTGACAGATGGTTGGTGATGGGACATCGCCTTCTCTCTGCTCCATCTCCGCTCTCTGTCCCAGTTCGCGCTCGCCGGTCTGTAGGCGACTTCGCTTTCGTTCACACGGCTTCGCTTTCGTTCACACAACTTGGTGGCTCCCTAGTGGCCCCTGCAAGCTCTCGTCACCCTGGCTGTTCTTCCCTCGAGCGCTCTGGCTCGCAAGCTCACGCACCCAAGTCTCAAGCCTCTCCAAACAGCCTTCAAGCATCGTCAAGTTACCATTTCTAAGATTTATCACCGGCCCTCACCCAACATGAGCAAGAATCTCAAGCCTGCACGTCAAGTTCCTCAAAGCGCTACTCAAAATCGTTGTCTTGTCGCCCAGTCAAGACGTCGGACTGCATTTGTATCCGTATCCGGCACTATGCAGCCACTGGATGGCTGGATGGATGTTGCTTTAGTCCCCTTCATATCGCTTCCTCATTCCATTTGGTATGTCCCATCTCTCCCATCTTTTGTTTGGTCGTTGTTTTTATGTTTGCCCTCTAGGTTCTGTGCTCTGGCTGTTTTGTGCAGGGTGTTTTGCCATCTGCAGCAGCGTGTGCAGCGGGATTGCACCACCCGGACTTCCGCATCCGAATACGCGGCCTTGTATGTAGGCTAATGTAGCATCATAAATGTATGCAGTGTAGTGCTTCCGTTAAATGCATTTCCATTCAATCCCATTTTTCGTTCCCAACCGAACTGCAATTCAAGTACAGTAATCTACAGTGTGCTACCCGGAGCTATGTAGACAACGGTGCTACGAAGCTACGGCACTATGTAGCAAAGGCATGCCCAATATAGTAATCCATAGTTTTTGATGGGTAGCTACATCGCGCTATATTTTAGGGGGGTTGCAACAGCGCTACAGCAGCTACATTGGCTACGTAGTGCTCCATACTTACCCGGATTTTTCCTGATGCTGTTGCCTGGCTGCAGGCGTATATGTACAACCCACTGCGAGCGATCAGCGGATCAGATCACTGGCACGGATTGTGCCGATCCTATATATTGCCAACTCTTAGACTCCTCTTCCTCCTTTCCGACCGTCATGAGCTCAAACCAGATACCGTTTTTACCCCCGGGCGTCGTTATGGGGGCGGGGAAGCGCACTATGCTGGCCAGCAGCAAGGATCTGGGGCTCTGGACCAAGTTGGGAGCCAACGTCGTAGCCACCAAGACCGACAACTTACAAGGGCGAAGCAGATAAATGCCGCACATGCGGAATAACCGGTGAGTTTTCCATGGCCTCGCCTTTGCCTCGAATACTCAATCTCGGTGCAGCAAAGGCCATGAAGGCTGCCGTTCTCATGTGCTGCAATGTCTGCGCTGGGAAACGCATCAGAGTCCTCTACTGCTCGAGGTGAGACAACTGGATCCCCTCCTACACTTGCAAGCCGAACTTACCGAAATTGGGCCAGAGACTGCCAGAAGGTTGACTACAGGGTGGGCAGTCCCCCAGATCGCGCACCACACAAGTCCTCGTGCGGGAAAACACATGTAGACCCCACCGTCGACGACGAGGACCTCGCCATAGTCCACAGCGCGCTGGACACAAAGACCCTCCGTCTGTACACCAAAACCCCGACCACAGCCCTGCAAGCGCAACTGGATTTCCTGGGACGCAATCCAACGGCGCACTACGGATTCAGACGCAAAAATGGTAGATATATTGCCCATCAGATCCAAGGCGAAGGCGGGGTGCTTTTCCTCCAGATGCGCAAGGAGGTGATGGAGGAGCGAAATCTGGCTAGCCTCGCCGTGATGGAGCGGCTTCTCCTGGTCTCTGTCTATCCGACAGACGTGTACACCGCGGGCGACTACGTGTGGCAGTTGGAGCGCGAGTATGAGGCCGATTTGCAAAAGTGCCACGAACTTTTCGATGAGAGCCCTCGTCACCTGAAACTGTACGACGAGTGGGTGGATTGGGCGAAACCTCGAGTGCGCACCGACGACCCCACCAAGGGGGTCAGATTTCAGCTCCCTGGCTACCACTTTCTTGGGACTCGTGGCGAATTTGTTCACCCGAAATTGCTGCCAGCGATTCGGAATATGTTGTTGTCGCCCATTTGAACTTCGTATCTTCACACCCAATCTTTATCGTTGGATACGGCTTTGATATAGGTTCCGAAGGACGGGCGATCAGGGAATTTCCTTGCGCGCCGACGACGAGGTCTGCAGGATCCGCGGAGCTGCGCCCGGAGGGACCCTACATAAGCTGGCTTTAGTCATCCATTCGTGAGTGGGGAGACCCATGAACGGGACGCACAGTTTTATCCCAACCGCAAATCATCGTACCCTTCAAAAAAATGAACCCGTCTATGTTTGACTAGTAAATCGAGAGGACTCTCACCATAGCGAGCCCCATGCCCTGATAGCTGTACACCAGATTGCTCAGTTACTTGCTCGCCGCAGCGACAGACTATCACACCCGTAAGTTCCCGAGCTTAGCCTGCGCATCAAGAAGAACATATGAAACACACCAATGAAGCTGCCAGCGGCGGCACCCGAGTCGACCGCCACAATCACCCCACCCTGGAAGGTGAACGCGAGCGTGGTGGTCCCGTGGTTGATTTTAATCCTGCAGTTCGGATCCGCGGGGTCGTTCGTGTGCAGCGCCAAGAAACCTGTGGGCTGGAACAATCAATCCCATAAGTATGCAGGAACAAATTTCAGGCGTGGGGAAAATATACGAACATCCGCATCCTGGGGGACATCGAAGGTCGGGACCCCGCTAGACAGATTTCCGAAGCCCGCTTGGGAGCCCCACGTAGAGTCGGAAGTCGTGAGATCCTGTCCAAAGTTATTCTCCGCACAGGTACTGGAGAAGCGCTTGACGAAGGAGTGTATGCTGCTCCGGCGCAGGTTGGCGGGAGCGGATCCGCGATTTAAATACATGGGACGCGTCACCTCGAGGACGCGTCCTCAGCGGGCGCACATATTCGGCCTGGTATCACCGCCGAGTGGACGATTCTGAGTCAAGTCGAGTTCCATTGATGGCTCCTCGCGCGATTGACCCACCATGGAGATTTGGGCTGGAGGAAGCAGACACACATCAATCCTAGCTCTAGACCGTTAGAATATTCCACTTGCAAGTTGTACCGAAGCGAGGCCGTGCGGATAGCCGGTGGGACACTCGAGATGCGGGGGGCATGTACATTGCAGGGGGACCAGCGCTAAGCGCTAACCACCCGCGGTCGGACAGTCCGACTCGGACTCGTTGTTAAGATTAAACCAAGAAGGAAGGACGCGGAGTTTACCGGCGATGCCGTCAAATCTCGTTCGGATACTGGACGTTGAGGCATATGCGTTGTGGATTCTGCATTTCGGCATCATGCTGAGATTCCGTGCCCGAGGCAGTTATTCGAAGCCTTTGAGCTGCGGTAGGTTCCATGCCTCCGGAGGCAGTCGAACCCCATCTCCTCGGTCCCTGGCGTACAGATATGAGAGACTTCTATACTTGACTTAGGCACTGGTATACATCCTTGCAGGTTGATCGGGGCTCTGGATAACCGTCGTTTCAGTTGGTTCAAAGGATAAAGCAATTGTTGATGATGAGTACAAACAAGATGGGGCCTTGAGTTTTCTCAAGCGCAGGGACGTTGCTCGGTCGGCTCTCCATCGCTGTATTATCAATCTGCCGACGTGAATTTAAGCTCAAAGAATTCCTAGGAAAAAAGATCACATTTCCATGTGTATGCCTCCGGAGGGAGTCGAACCTTGATCTCCTTGACGAACCACGAATGCAGGTCGGCCACGTATACGTATACGAGGGAACTCCGCGGTCGACAGAGGCACTGGTACGCCGTTGTGCAATCCGATCTGGATGAGCAGTAAAATGACATTGATGTGGCGACCCCGTGGTGAACCGTGGTAAGAGTTCAGAATTGGAGTGGTGGGATTCGGTGTGAGACAGGCAAAGCAGGGAGGGAGAAGAGACACTGTTTAACTGCGCAAAGCTCGGTGAATGTATGCAGAGAAAAACTCGCCTGCAGTATCATGCCTGTGGTGGGAGTCGAACCCGCATCTCCTCAATCATTGACGGATAACTCCGCCGCAGATGGAACCACAGATATGAGGGACTTCCGTAGTCGACAAAGGCACTGTTACGCTTGATTGTGCGCCTGGGTGACCATCGATTGGTTGGTTCGAAGGAGATGGAGTGAAACTGAAGCAGGGGCCTGAGCAGGGAATGGCGAGCGTCGAGACATGGGGGCCAGGACTCGGTTCGTCTTTACTGTACTATCCTGGGGCAGAATCAAGTAAACCAAGCGAATGCGTCACGGGACAGAAAAGTCGGTAAAACCCTTTGAGCGCAAGAACAGAATTCCGTCGACCAAGAGCCGGTTTGAAGAGCGGCTGAGTCAATTGGAGTCAACGCTGAGTCAAAAGATTGCAAGTTTGCGAATTCGAATGCGATATTGTGGACGGAGAGGAGATTTTGCGGATGCGAAATAGGCTACCGTAAGAGCTTGATGTACGGTGGAAGTCGGAAGCAAGAGCTAAAAGCAGTGCTCAAGTTGTGGTCTATTTACTGATCGCGTGATCGGCCTCTTCCTCCGTCTCGGTCTGCGGCCTCTCTTCTCCGTTGTCCTCTCCCCCCTCCCTCCCCTCCGTCCCTTGGTCAGCCCCCACAACGACGACGACAACGAACGACTCCGATGGAAGCCTACTTCGACAACAAAACAAACATCACGAACGCGCGCATCCGCACCGTGCGCGACGACGCGCCGATGTACGCCGTGCAGACGTCCTTTGCGTTCCAGGGCCGCGTGCGCACCGTCCTGCGCGATGAGAATCCTCTTCTCCCAGCGTCTTCTACGGATTCCGGGGCGGTGATTGTGGGCGCGATCAACTGGAAGGAGCGGACGCTGGAGGTGCGCGGGCAGAGAAGGAAATACGAGGAGGTGAGGAGGAAGGAGGGCGGGCTGTGGCGAAAGACACGGTTCTGGTGCTGGGGGAAGGAGAGGAAGGAGTATGAGGTGGCGTATACGCACGAGGAGTGGAAGGTGCGTTTTGCTTCCTCTGCTTGTCTTTCCCTTATTCTTTCCCTCTCTCTTCCTCGCACCCACTTACCTCTCTGGCGTTGTGTAGGCAACCCTCCCACCTTCACCCGATGATGATCCCAAGGCGCCCCCAACAGTCGCAGCGCGCTTCACCGTCCCCGCGCGCCCGCATCTCTTCACCAAGTCCGCGCCCGCGGTGGTGCATCTGACGCCCGACGCGCTCGCGGAGGACGAGGTGTTCTTGCTGTTGGTGTTCATCTACGAGGAGGTGAAGAGGCAGGAGAGGACGGTACGTGCGGACTTCCGCGTTCGTTTCTTTGTTGTGTTCCAGGGTGTTTTTTTCGGAGCTGCGTTCTTTCGCTCTTTGTTTCTCTTCGAGGTTTTTCTCCTTGGAGCTGCGCGCGTTTCCCTTGCCTCACGCTGGGTTCATTTCGTCTTTGCGAGAATGGAATCTGGGCCTCTTCCGTCCATCTCTCTATCCCTTCCCTTCTCCCTATCCCTTCTATCCTTCTATCCTTCCACTTTGCACTTGTCACTTTCCACCCGTCATCCTCGCTCCGTCGTCCAATTCCAATTCTCCGTGGCTGATCCCTGCTTTTCCGTTGCACCGCACAGAACACGGCGACACCAGGCGGGACGGGCGGGTGGTGATCCCTTTTCATTCCCTTCTCCCTTGGCTCCGCTCCGCGCTCTGCTCGTACGCGTATTGGAAGTTTTTGCCACACTCTACTCGGCTCCATCCCGCTGTGATTGCTGTGATTGCGCAACGGCATGGGTTGGTATCCTGAGGGCGGACGTGCGAGACGGACGGGGGAACGAGGGGGGGTTAGACGAGGGGAGGGATTCACGGCGCGTCGAACCTGTATGTTGATCGTTGTATTCCATTGGCCAAAATCCGGGTTGAGTCTACCGTCTTACAGTGCAATACAACCAGCGGGGCCTCGTCGCCAACCAAGTAACTTATTATAAAGACGTCCATACCTGCCCGGCGTAATACAACCCGAACAAAACGCGCCTAGTGGATTGCGTTTCGAACTTCGTTCCAGTCCGTGTTCGAATTCGGATCCACAACTAGGGGAACAGGGCTCGGTAGCGGTGGACCGCACCTGCATCACGTTGGCAGTTGCACTTGCAGCAGACAATTATCCAGGGATCCCGTTCGACTCGGGGGCGAGCGCTGTTTCGCGGCGGAGGGATTTTTTCTTCGTCCAAATCCGTATGGTCTCCTCCCGGAGCGGACGTCCACCAGGTGCGCAGAGAGAGCCACCCGCGCATCTCGTGAACGAACAGTCTCAATGTGTTGATGATCCTTCCAGCGTCTCGGGTGATAATAGGCCTTGTGGGATAACTCGCAGGTTGACCGTTAATGCACAGATCTGCAGATGGCTTGCTGCTTTTCTCTTTGTGTGTCCACGTACAAATTCAGGTTCAACTGCTGAGGCGTTCGCGCTCCTCTGGAAAGGCTCGGTAGCAGTGTGACCGTACCTGCATCACATGGTGTGTGTTTGCATGATTCACTTTGCGGGATCCCGTTCGACTCGGGATCGAGCCTTCCTTCGCTGGTGCAGATTTTTTTTCATTCCTCTGAGTTTCACGAGACGCATGGACAAAATACGCGAACGGGATCCCTGCGTACTAAATGCCGTCGTGCAACACACAACATGTGATGCAGGTGCAGACCTACCGCTACCGAGCCTTTCTCAACTGCAAGTCCGCCTTGCGTCTAAAGTCAGCGTCTTGTGGTCATGGACCCCCTGGAATGATGTTGTGCTCCGTCGGCATCTTGGAGATTTCTGTGAGGATAAACACCCGTACAGTACTTCATGTTTGTCTTCGGTAGACTCGTTGTTCATGTTGTGGACCACGCGAGTATAATAAACCCCCCCCCCCCCCCCCCCCCCCCCCCCCGTCTAAGTTTTACGCCGCTCTTTGAACGCTGATTCAGATTTATATCGCAAGCGGGTAATTGAACTATCCCAACAAATCATACGAATCACGAAAAATCCAACCTTACCTCAAGCTGGGGGGTTTGCGGACTTGATTGAGCAAAGGAGAGGGAGGAGAAGCAAAATTATCGGGGGCTTTTCTTTGAACAAGCAAAAACCTTTTCCCGGGGCTCTTTTCCCGGGGCTCAAGGCTCGATCCCGAGTTGCGAGGTTCGTTTGTACGCGTAAATCTCCCGTTGAGCTGGGTCCGGGAGTCGGGGCTGAGCGTAAGGGACGATTTAATTCGCATCACGAGTCACGAATGCCGTCTCAATGCCAGATCACGAGTGAACTTAGTCCGGGACAGAACAAGGTGGAGAAGGCTTGATAGCGGTGGACCGCACCTGCACTACATATCACGTCGCCTGAGAATTATGCACGGACCCCGTTCGACTCGGGATCGAGCCTTGAGCCCCGGGAAAAGGTTTTTGCTTGTTCAAAGAGAAGCCCCCGGTAATTTTGCTTCTCCTCCCTCTCCTTTGCTCAATCATGTCCTCAAACCCCCCAGTTTGAGGTAAGGTTGGATTTTTCGTGATTCGTATGATTTGTTGGGATAGTTCAATTACCCGCTTGCGATGGAAAACTGGATCAACGTTCAAAGAGCGGCGTAAAACTTAAGACGCAAGGCGGACTTGCAGTTGAGAAAGGCTGGGTAGCGGTAGGTCCGCACCTGCATCACATGTTGTGTGTTGCACGACGGCATTTAGTACGCAGGGATCCCGTTCGCGTATTTTGTCCATGCGTCTCGTGAAACTCAGAGGAATGAAAAAAACCGCGATTCACTTTGCAGGGATCCCGTTCGACTCGGGATCGAGCCTTCCTTCGCTGGTGCAGATTCTTTTTCATTCCTCTGAGTTTCACGACGCGCATGTATCAAAAAATGTGCGGGACTCACTGGTCCGCGCAAATCTCTCGTGGGATTGCAGCAGGGATGCCACCCTTCGAGTCGGGTTGAGCGTTGAGCGTACTAGTCTATGTTTGGTTTATGGTTTATGGTTTAATTCGCAGTGCTGGTAAATCCACTGTCGATGCCAAATTACGAGCGAACGTAGGCCGGGACAGATCAAGGTGGAGAAGGCTCGGTAGCGGTAGGTCTGCACCACATATAACGTCGCCTGAGAATTATGCAGGGACCCCGTTCGACTCGGGATCGAGCCTTGAGCCCCGGGAAAAGGTTTTTGCTTGTTCAAAGAGAAGCCCCCGATAATTTTGCTTCTCCTCCCTCTCCTTTGCTCAATCAAGTCCGCAAACCCCCCAGCTTGAGGTAAGGTTGGATTTTTCGTGATTCGTATGATTTCTTGGGATAGTTCAATTACCCGCTTGCGATGGAAAACTGGATCAGCGTTCAAAGAGCGGCGTAAAACTTAGACGCAAGGCGGACTTGCAGTTGAGAAAGGCTCGGTAGCGGTAGGTCCGCACCTGCATCACATGGTGTGAGTTTGCATGATTCACTTTGCGGGCTCCCGTTCGACTCGGGATCGAGCCTTCCTTCGCTGGTGCAGATTTTTTTTTTCATTCCTCTGAGTTTCACGACGCGCATGGACAAAATACGTGCAAGATTCGTTTGTACGCGTGAATCTCCCGTTGAGCTGGGTCCGGGAGTCGGGGCTGAGCGTAAGGGACGATTTAATTCGCATCACGAGTCACGAATGCCGTCTCAATGCCAGATCACGAGTGAACTTAGTCCGGGACAAAAACAGCTGGAGAAGGGCCGATAGCGGTGGACCGCACCTCTGCGATTAGGTATGCAGGAATCCCGTTCGACTCGAGCCACCGCGAATCGTAGTGCATTTTTTCTTGTCATCCCCTCGCCTCCTTTGCCGCCGAGCTTCATGCAAGGAATCCAGGTGGTTCTTTGCACATCTCGTCTGGTGGACTTTACGCTCTACTCGGATGCGTTTTTTGGAGGCGAACGAGTTGTCCTTGTTCCTTTAACTCGGCATTATACATGACTCTCACTAATACCACTATTACTGCCGCACCTCAATACTTTTCCTCCGTCATCTCGAAGGTAGCCTTGTGGCTCACTAGGAATCACTCCCTTCTTGGCTGCCTGCTCCATAGTATATACATATTATGTAAAGAGGCCGGAGAAGAGAGGCCTCCGAGGCACATAAAGCCAAGCCTGCTAACAAATGGAACTGAGCCGGATTTTGGGTTTCAACCATCAATCGTTCCACCAGCGAGCACAAGAAAGAGACACCGAACACTCAGCAATGTGCTGACGCCATTTCGATCTTTTCTGTCACTCCAATTGACTCTGTCGGAGCAGCATACCAAAAATTGAAACGATCGAGACAAAAACATTGGAAAATCAAAGAAAAAGCGGACCGCCCGACGGCATCCCGGCAAGATAACACCTGATCAATAAGCAGACAGACGCCGCAGATAGCACAGCTTTTGTCTCTTGCTCCCAACTTCCACCATCGAAATGACCGATGCCGGTAACGCACTTTTCGTGCAGGAGCTACTGGACCATTGCATCTGTTTTCTTCAGGATTCTCCCTCCGATCTCAAAATCTGTGCTTTAGTATCCCGCCGTTGGGTGAACGGAGCACAGTCGCTTTTGTTCCGGAGCATCCTTATCAACACGAGCCATAAATGTTTGCAGTTGCAGGGGATATCGCAAAGCTCCCCTCATCTCATTCGACACCTCCAGAGGCTTATCATCAATCCCCTCTCATTCACTGAGGAAGCCTTTTCGGCCGTCGGCAATTTCGACTTCCCAAATTTGCGGCAGCTCTATGTCTACGGAGCAACCCCTTACCATACGCCCACGTCAATTGCTTCTTTGCAAGCACTGATCAGTCGGCCCAGTCTCATTCACATAATCTTCCAGCTCGATTCGGCTCCCACTCCCGGGTTTTTCGCATTGTGGGATCGCTGTTCACCTAGTCTACGCCATCTCGAGCTCTACTTCTTTTATGCCCCTTCAACGCCCTACCAGCCGCGGGAAGGGAGGTCTCTCCCACCGATTCCCCTTCAGTCGTTGCGCATATTCATGATGTGGGAAGACGTTGTGGACTGGCTGACGCATCCCTGGGGCCCGTTCGATGTGGCAAACCTGCAGGTTCTGTCCGTGGTCAACCGCCCACAAGAAGTGTGGCGCGCTCTTCCTTCTCCCTTTCGCTCCATCAAGGCTTTAGAATTCACGGCTCAGGTGTGTTCTGTGTCCTGTAAACCCCTCGTCACGATTTTGTGACTTATGCACCTCAGCAGGGATTAGGAGCGCCATTCGAACTTTCCACTCTCCCGGATCTCGAGATCCTCCGCATCCAGCTATTCCGTGGCGTGACGACGCAGGTCGCAGACACCCTATCCACAGCTCGGCCTGCCAATCGCATTCGCCGGCTCATTCTGACGATGGCGCGGTACATCGGTGCGGAAGAATGCCGGGAAATAGATGTCAAGCTGGCGGAAGTCCTTCAAATTATGGATACGCCGCCGACTGTGGAGCTGCAGATGGACGCTGGCGAGTATGAAGAGTATGTGCTGCTCTTTCCTCGGTTGAGGGCACAAAATTTGGTCCGTGCGACTAACTCCCTTTTTTCGTTTTCGCTAAACTATATCCAATCAGGTACATTGGTTTGCACCGACGAGATCCTGGTTTTGTGTAGGTTCTCCTCCTCGTATGTTCCGGCGTCGTTGACAGCAGCGACAGGATTATGTTGGTGTACCACTACTACCAGCGCCGTATTGAGAACGTACCGCGGAGGCATCAACTTCCTTTTCGTCAAGTCTCACCGTCCTTTTATCTCCAACAGGGGTATATAAACCCCCTCCATGGAGGCTCCATCCCCTCTCCCACTCGACCTGCTCCGCCCCATTCTTTCCCATATCTTCGACAAACGAACCCTTCTCACCCTGTGCCTTATCTCGCCGTCTCCGGGGTTTTCTGCGATCTAGCACTCCAGCAAGCCTCTATCAACCAGCGCGGACCGTGTGCCTTGTTCTTTTAAATCTGTGATACGACTCTGAATACAATTACTATTATCTTGAATATTGGGCTCGGTTGTGCGATACATAAGGTACATGGCTCCGTCACCGCGATTCACATTTCCACCCTCTGGACACTTACAGCCCCGCCAACGCTTATAGCACCACTACCACTGGCATCTTGCTTTTCCTCCGTCATCTCGCGAAAGCGCCCCCAGGAAACCCACCACTCCTCCGCATCGTCCGCCGGGTCGTAATCGAACCTGTCGCTGGATCAGCCCGTTGAAAGAAAGACGAAAGCTAATCATAACGCACGTTATGCGCGTATCGTCCATCATCGCCCCCACATCGCTGCCGGGCGTATCCATCACATCCCTCCCCGCCGCCGTATTCGCGCGGAACGCCGCATTGCGCAGGGTCTGCCCCTCGCCCGAGAGCGTGATGCCCCCGATGTATTGTTTTTCCGTGGTGAGGATGCGCGCGCAGCGTGGTTGCCTGAAGGTTGTTGAGATTCGTGTATGGATGTAGACTGCTGGGCTTTGTGGATTAAAGGATGGAGGGACGCACCGATGCTCCTGAAACGCATGCAAAAACTCCGGAATTCTTGCGGGACTGCGCGTGTGCGAAAATATCTTCCCGATGAACGCTCCGTCTTCCAGCGCGACGGAGTACGTGTGCAGCGACCCCGGCTGTCGCAGGAATCAAATTGGATCAGGACGCATGGCGGGCGAGTAAGGACATTTGAACACGCACGGGGAACGGATGCGCCGCCTCCCCCAGCGCTACGACCCTCCCGCTCTGCGCCACCCACGATTTCAGATTGTAGTGGTCTTTAATCGGCACACACGTCGCTGGCCCAGCGAGCGAGACTAGTTTCCGGAGTCTAGTAAAGCGGATGTAAGTGAGCGCCGAGGTGAAGTGGATGCAAGTGGACATGAACGTGAACAAGAGGAGAGAGGTAGGACTCACGCAGCATCACACGTTCCGAGTATATCTGGCAGTGCACGGTCGGCGGGTTGACCCCAGGTGCCGTCGCTATCTGACGCGCTGTCGCCGTCACTGTCGGGAGTGTATACGAACAGCGTTATATCGCGCTCTCGGTCTTCGCCCTGCGATCGTCGCCAATGAGCGTGGTTGGGAGCGGAAGTCAGTGTATCACTCACGCCGGCGAATGTCATTGCGCCTGCGGAGATGCAAGTAAGCTCAGAGAATGTAGTTGTATAGATTATGGGAGTGAAAGCGCACCTCGATTAGAGCCCATCCCTGCCGTGCTCTACAAAACAAACAGACAATTCAGTCCAGCGTCGAAACCGAACGGCTGCGTGCGTACCCCAGGAAAGTCGGAGAAGCACGCCAAGTCCGGGGCGTTGAGCGTGCTCGATTTCGGGATCACCGCGCTGTTGTGTGTAGATTAGGTCGAATCCTCAGACGGCACCTCAACGCAAACGCAGACGCAGAACAAAGGAAGGGACAGGAAAGAGAAGGAGTAAAGAAAGGAAGGACGAACGCACCCATACACCGCCAGCCCCGTTCTAACATCATCCCTCCCAGGCACCGCGCCCTCCTCCCCCATCAACGTCCTCCGCACCAGTCCCCCCACGCCGCCGGCCCCGATGATCGCGTCCCCGACGTGCGTCTCCCCGGAGCGCAGGGTCACCGTACACGCATCGCAGTCGATGCTCACCGCCTCCGCGTCGAAGAGCACGGAGACGCGCGGGGCGGGGGTGTCTTCCGCCGCTTTGGGTGTTGGTGTGGGTATTGGTTGTGGGTTGACGGCGGCGTCGTAAAGGATGCGCAGGAGGTCTTGGTGCTGTTTGAGTGATTGAGGTTAGGAGGGAGGCGGGGTGAGGGGATGGAGAGATGGAATAGTGACGAACTCTGAACTGCAGGAAGTTTCCTCGCGCCTCGCTCAGTAGCTCTGGGTCCCATAGGTGTGTCCCTGTCATTACCCCGAGTCAGCAGCATGAAACGCGGGATGGACTGCAGCGAGTACGCACCGAAAAAATCCCGTCCGGAATCCTCTGGCCGTCCGTCATCTAATGGGATAGTTTCAAATTTATTCGCATGAAGCAGAAATGGGAACGCACAGTTATACACCGCCAGGCCGTCGAGAACCGCCGCATGCTTCTTGATCTCCTCGTCCAGACCCCAATCAAACAGGATTTTGGCGCCGTTGGGCGGCACTCTGTTAGGCCATTCAGCATGCCAGCGAATGGGGGCGCTAGATTAGCTTACCGTGCGCATGCACTCGCCATCTGGGTAAGTTAAGTTCAGTACATTGATGACAATGGACGAGATCGCAATGGATTGCGCACCAGATTCGTTTTGCCCCCTAATTGCGATTCTTTCTCCAAGACGAGGACGTTATGCCCGGAGGACCTCAGCGCGATGGCGGCGGCGAGACCTGCGTGCCAATGCGAGTTCGTTGAGTATATGGCCACGTAGGGAGATGTTGTGCGTACCTGAGATGGATGCTCCCAGGATTATCTACCGGGGAGGACGTCGGCGATGTGAGTTCATGAAATAGTAAGGCCGTGGATGGATGGCGTACGAAATCGAGCCCGCTAGATGAGCCTTCCATGGCGGATTGTGTCTGACTCGTGGATCGAACTTGTAAGTGCCTTCGGGTGCGCGGTGTGAGCAAAGGATGAGGACGAGAGGAGACGAGAGGTTGATGGGCGGTGGCTGGGAGTGGGAGGAGAATGTCTTCACGTTCGCCACGGGTCGCCTTTATAACCAGCCCCTGTTCGAGAAGCGGATCAGCCTGAATTTCAGGACAATCTCCAAAGGGTCTCACTTCCAATTTACGTTTGATTCACGCTGGCAGCTGGCTGTTGAAAGCTGCCTTGTAGACGCCACACCCGAGTAATTGAAGCCAGGACTGAGTTGTCCTTCGAGATACGAAAGAAGGAAGGCGTGGAGGATGTGGAGTAAAATGCGGAGGTTGGGTGCCTGACGAAAAAGGCGGATCATGATTCCGGGCCCCGTGTGAATCCGCCATCAATCATGATCGTAAAGATCGGAGAGACAGGGGCAGGCCCGGAAGCAGAGTAACATTCAACCAAATTTGAACCAATCCTCGGCCGATGTCTGGGCTAATAGATTGCTTACACCTCAAAAGTCTTGGGCGAGGGAGGAAGCCATAAGTACTCAAAAATGGGAGGTGGGATGCACTCTATGGCTCGAGCCCGAGTCGACCGGTAGCGCGGCAGGTGCCGCGGACCCACCGCCATCGAGCTTTTCTCGACTGGACTTCACATCTGATCATGAAACAAGCGGCTGAATTTCCCACCTCAGCAAGCTCTCAGTCCCTCAGCTCCAACATTCAACAAATGCAAGTTGTGTTCATTGGAACACGACCGCCGATAACTAACCAGTATGAAAACAATATGGAAGAACCGGTCTCAAATTATTGAAAACTCCACCCCTTGTCGAGCGGGACCCTGCTTACAGCAGGATTTTCTGGTGTTCCAAAAACTTCGTGTGTGATCCCTGCTCAAATTCACCGGGAATTCACGCAACCGCTATCGTGCAAGCGGGTCCCCCAATGTACATCGCGAAACTTGGATGGGGAAAAAAAACTCTTCCAGGGCAATTCATGGCTCGACTCCCGATTCGAACAGGATCCCTGCTGCATAATCATGCAGCCAATCGATATATGTGGTGCAGGTGCGGTGCCATCGCCATCGAGCCTCCTTCACCGGCTTCTCGTGGAATAAGTGCTCTTGTACTCTAGACAGTGTTGTAGCCACAAGCAAGCGGAAATGGTCTGATTGATAAGTACAAGTTTGGGAAGAACTTCAAGCAGGATCCACGCGACCTCGCAAGCGCGAATACAGAAGAGCGCTGCCATTCCGATCGAATTCCAACTTTTTCCACCAGAGAAAAATTGAAGAAATGGATCGACCCGACCTGAAGTGAATGAAAGCTCTGCCCGTATATCTACACAGATTACATGCGCGTCAAGGGGAAAAAACTATCATCAACTCAACAAGGCTCGACCCCGAGCCGAACGGGATCCCTGTATAATGGCCAGGTCCAAATATATAGTATGGCGGTCCGACCGCCATCGAGCGTTTCTCAACTGCAATTACGCCTTGCGCTTTGCCACTAAGAATGAACAATTTTGCCGAAAATTCAACCTTATCTCTGCGGCGATGGAGGACGACCGACAGGATAGAGAGGATGAGACGAACGTTGAGCAAAAAAAAACCCTCAATATCAAGTTATGGCTCGACTCCGAGTCGAACGGGATCCCTGCGTGAAGTCTGATCGTCAGATGCATGCACATACATAATACGCTTAGACTGCAGATGCGGCCCACCGCTATCGAGCCTTTAAAGCTTTGTCAAGTGGTTTGAAAGCCAAGTGCAACACCGGCATGAATGCTCCAACCATCAACAATCAAGAATCACGAATGACTCTGCCTGAAGTTCAACCACGACGGCGTGTCGGATGCCTCCTTGGATTCGATTAAATTCAAGGGAAGGAGCAGGGGATGATAAGCAAAAAGGGACCCGTGTAGACTATTTATCGCTCAACCCCGGTCGAACGGGATCCCTGCATAATTGCGAAGACGTAGCATGTGATGCAGGTGCGGGCCCGCCGCTATTGCCAGTGAGCCTTTAGTCTCTCGTAGACAGAGGCTCTAACAGAGAAGCTCGTACCTCGCATGTTAATTGAGCCTTCTCAACTTGGTCCTCCCACGCATAGTTTGTTGGTGAAAGTGTGTTGTAAATAAACGAAAGGGAGCTGGTCTAGGACGAAATTCAAAACCAACCGAATCGCGATCCACGCGACCCCGCGGAGAACCACAGTAAGCACAGCTCAGTCTAGGTGCCCCGCCCAACCCAATGCCGTTCTCGGCAAGAGTCAATACAGCCACACAATGCACAGCCTTTTGTTTCTTGCTCCGTGCCTTGTCCGTGCCACTGCCACGCCGCTACGATGCAAAGCCCCTTCGCAGTGCAAGAGCTTGTCGACTTCTTCATCGAATCTCTCTGCCACTCTAGGGCCGATCTGAAAACCTGCGCCCTGGTTCGCCGGTCCTGGCTGTATCCGGCTCAAGCCTCAGTCGTATCTCTTCCGACGAATCTAAATCCCCATCAGCGACTCGGACCTTGGACACAGCAAACCATGGCCGCGAATGCTGTACGAATCACTGCATCTCAATCGACAGATTCGTCAACTTGATATCTTTTTCCAAACCGACGAGGCCAGCGCTACTCGCGTCTCGGAGGCTTGCGGCTTCCCGTTCACGCATTTGCAGCGGGTTTCGTGTAACTACATGGGAGATTTATCGGCGCAGAACGCAGTGGCACCGCGGCAGCTCCTTGCTCTACCTGATCTTTGCCATGTCAAGTGCAAAGTGAATAGGGGCAAACTAGGAAACCTTCCCGACATCTTCGAACGCTGTTCGCCCGCAATAAAGGACTTGCATCTCACACTGTGGCCCCACTATCAGTTTCATGCCCCTTCCAACCAGCGCATCTCTCAACTAGTTGCCCTCGTGTCATTGGCCGTTCAACCTCGACCCTCAACCGTCGGCTGCTCTCTCTCATGCACCCGTTTACGGTCTCAAATCTCAGAGCACTGTCCATTAGGGCCGGACCTGCCATCCAATGGACCGACTTAGGACCCGCAATGAACACGCTCGAGATCCTTGATATCAATAGTGAAGTAAGTATACATCGGACATGGTTCCGCCGTGCATCACCTCACTGTGTGTCCATGCAGAGCCACCACATAAACTTCGATCTCACTGCGTTCCCGAATCTCCACCTTTTACGCATCCGAGTCACTCCGGACCACCTCATCGCCCCTGACCGAGAAACGGCCCTGTTGTCGTCGATCGCAAAGGCCCCGCATCTCCGCACCGTTATACTGCAGCTGCACTGCGGCGAGCGGCAGCTATCAGCCATCTGCGCCGCGTTCGATCAGCCACTGTCGACCCTTCGCGGGATTACCGTTGAAATCGTATTCGCTTGGAGGCAGAAAGCTCCGCTCGCAGCTCTCTTCCCCAGATTAGGTGCAAAGAATATGGTGCGTGACCTCCTCAATTATACAATCCCAGCGGAGCCGACCCCGCCGCGCAGCTTTCTGGTTCACCGTTCAATTGGGATTGGTGGGACGTGAGTCTTGATTGTCCTCCAAACTTGCGCGAGGAACCTCAGTCATCTCGCTAGGAAACCGTGTCACGCCTGTGATTGCGCGGTGCACTGTACAGTGGTGTAATCTTCAATCCACGTTACGCGATTCTATTTCCGACGTCTATCCTCAAATTTCGCTCTCTAAGCACCGCCGCTCCGGTAGTCGCGCGTACAGATCAAAAATTGTCTATCTGCACCGGTGTCAAACCAGTATCGAGCTATGCAATTGAAATTAGAGCGTACCTGGAGCCTTGTCGTGAGGGCCAGCCATACTCAGGCGTCGGGGTGGTTCCGTGGTACTGCATCTGCTCGGAGCCGGCAGGATACCCACCGCTTGCTGAGGCCTGTGCGTCAGGCTGCTGAGCCAACATCCCGGGGTTTATGTACTGGTAAGCGTGGGCGGCTCGAGGGTCATACCCCTGAGTCGAAGTTGGCACATTGGTCTGAGGGGAATAGTGCTGCGGTGAAGGGTTCTGCTGGTCAGACCCCTGAAGAGATAGGTCGGGGTATTGTGCGCCCGAGTATCTAGGACGCTGGAAGGGAGGCGGCGGCCCAGTGTACGGCAGCGGCGGGGCGGTGCCAAGTCCGCGAGAAAAGTTGCTTGCCTGGTTCGTCCAGGTCGGGTCCGAGCCACCGTGGCCGGAACTCGTCGCCGACTGAGGTAACGATGAGGTAGGAAGGTCGGGGGAGTACTCGTCTTGATCAGCCGCGACATACTCGCAGGTAAGTCCCTTCTTGGTGCATCTTGCGCAAGGATTCGTCGGGGGTTGCTCCGTGGTCATGCACTAATACATGAGAATTTTCAGCGCCGGAATGTGCCAACGACAAAAGAGCACAAACCCTCATCTTTCGCCTCCGACAATTGGTGCATGCAACGAGGGTGCGCCGCCGTTGCAAAGCGAACGGCGCGTCACTCTTTGAATTGCGAGGAATTGAGGGGCTCGAGGTGGACATGTGGGGAATGTTGTCTTAGTTCTTCAAGTGCTAATACTTATATAGCGATAAACGATAACCGCAGAAGGGAATGTTTCGAGTTCAACAATGGCTAGCTAGACGCCAGACTTCGCGGAAACAACATCGAGAGCCTTTCACTCGATATACGCTACCTCCAGGGGTAAATCGCGCTGATCAGCGTGCTTTGAGTATGGTCGGAGCTACCGCGGTCCCCGGTCAGACACCTTTCCTGCGCGAAGGATACCCTTTATGAGTATTTCCGTGAATCATGTTGAATTCACGGAAGCCATCAGGTACAGCACGCCAGCCCACGCTGAGCGGGCCATTCCGCTGATGTTGGTCGTCACTGGCCGCAACGGAGTTATAACCTAGTAGTGCATTTGGAGTCAGTGAATATCCACGAGGCGGTTGCGCGAGTAGGAAACGGACATTGCCTTCCGTGTTAAACATCAGTGATTCAACAGCGCCTCCCATGAGGTAATCACTCGTCGTTCTCCCATGCAGTGCCCTGCTCGTGGCTTTCACGCGCATATCCAGTGCTCTGCCCGACGGTAGATACCCTGCTTGGACCTACAAGTAGACCTCGCGACCTCGCGGATTGGGGGTGTTTCATTGGGAGGGTCTGGCTCCTTCAGTCTGCATATCATTCCGTTTGTCGCCGGAATGCAGATGACGATCTGCGGTTCGAGCCTGCGTTTCGTTGATTCAAGTTGATTCGCACATGCCTGCTCATCTCAACGCACGTCTCCAACACATATATTAGACCCTTACCTCCCTCACCGGGTTTATCGACTGCGCTCTTCCGGTGCTATCTTCGATGCCCTTCTCGCCGAGCAGGTGCACTCAATCTGTGGCGAAAAACGGGATTTGAGCTCCATGGACTTCATACAAGGAGTTCGACTTTAAAAGCGCAGTATTAACGTGGTCGACAGGATATGCGATCATCCCTAGATGTTGGCCAAACCTACAGGATGGGGAAGTATGTGAGAAGGCCTGAATTTAGATTCAGATCCGCAGAGAATCGACTAGCCTTTAGCAGTTTAAAAAGGGATGGACAGGATCCTGACCCGCCGCAACTGAGGTCCAGTTAAATGCTGACTCGCGAAGTCCTGATGCGGCGGAGGATCGGGGGATAAGTTTAGATGTTTCGCACCACTGGTGAGGGAGATTACTTACGTTCAATTCACAGGCACGGAGACCGGCCGTCGCAGGCTGATTTCAAGCTTGAAAAGTCCTGATGCGGCGGAGGATGAGTCGGTGGATTGATTTAATATTCGCGCAACGGCGTTTATGTTGGTTAGGAATGTACATGTTGCTTATTACGATGGCTCCCTGAAGGGACCGCGATCGTTGTTTTGTGTTGCCCTCACATAGTTGACGGAATACCTGAGAGCGGTGATCTGGATGTTGCGCAAAGGACACGGAAAGCCGGAGATGGCGTGTCGCCAACTCGCAGAATGCAAGTTGCTTAGCGCATGATTCCGAAAAAAACCGAATCTTTGCCAAAGCACTATGGCTCGACCCCGCGTCGAACGGGATCCCTGCACATGTACTTGAAATGGGGACAGGGTATGGTGCAGGTGCGTCCCACCACTATCGAGCCTTTATGGACTGCGGCGAACGCGGACCATGAACATAAACACGCACGTAGACACTTCATGATAATATCCTGCTGCGACCGGAATATCTTGGCGGCGGAGCAAGAAAGTCGCTCAGCTGCAAAGTCCTGCAAGTTTTTGGAGGGCTCAACCCCCGAGGCGTTTAAATATTTGTCAATGTAAGAAGCCAGGGGGCGTGAAAAAAAAAATGCCTGTGAAAATTGCTTGCAAATTCTCGACCCCGAGTCGAACGGGGAGCCCTGCGTACATTGTCGTTACCGTCCAGCTATGTGGTGCAGCTGCGGGCCACCTCTATCGAGCCTTCTTCAACTGCAAACTTAATCGGATGAGGAAGGATACAGAAGAGATGCACCGGTTCAGATGCCTGATTCACTCATCAGCACCGCGAATATTATTACAGTAAAAATACAACGATTCACATACAGGTTCGACAATCCGCCCACCCCGTAGCCTGTTTTCTTCATTTTTTCCCTTTTCCCCTTGCGCCGCGCTACCCCTTGAAGATCATCAGAAGATGACGATCCGCACGCCGGACAGCAGGGTGCGGTCGCAACAATGGGAGAGCTGGAAGGGAACGGGAGAGGTAGAAGTATCACCACGCGCCGGTCCGGCGGTCCCGCCTGGTGTGGAGGTGTTCGGGGTAAAGCGCGAAGGAGCAGATGGAGGTGACCGATTATTGGGAGACGAAAGGTGATGAACGAGAATGGGGTACAGGAAGAAGAAATGCCGGCGTGTACATGCGAGACTCCCCAGAAACACAGAAGAGGAAAGTTATACTAGAGAAGAAGAGAAACGTACCGTCCTCTTCCATCACCTGATACACACAGGCACCAACATCAGGAATTAATGGTGAAACGGGCGATTATTGGCGCGCGCGGGGGTTGTGGTGCAAACAAAGAAAAGGGCACGGTAGGTGTGTGGGAGGAAGAGGGAGGGTTGCCTGCGCGATCCGGTGAGTAGGAAGAGGAAAAGGTGGAAGAAGATGGAGAGGGACGCACCTTTCACTCCTCATACGTACACCACAGCACATCCCCCGCCCCAGCAATGAAGCTCTACAGCCCCCCTCCATTCCTCCGCACCTCCTCGTACTTCCGCCGCTGCCCCCGCACCTCGAAGCTCCGCTGCTTCCGGTGGCAATCGTCGATGTACAGTATAGACGTGGAATCAGCCTTGTCCCCGGGAGAGGATTCCCATCGCTCAACACGGTCCGCACGTGGCCCTGCCAGTGGAACACGAAGAAAGAGGAAAGTTCATTGCAGTCTGCACGCTGGCATCATCAGTAAACCCCGGATTTTGCGGTAGTGGGGTGTAGTGTTCTGTAGTGAAACCAATTGGTTCTGTAGTGGGCTGTAGTGGGCTGTAGTGCCTGTAGTGCTACATAGTGCGCAACCGGGGCTATGTAGTGCTATGTAGTGGATGGGTGGTGGTATGTAGTGCTCTGTAGCGGGGGAGGGATGCCGCGTAGTGCTAGGTAGCGGGGCATTCAGCCAAGTAATCATCGAGCGAATTATCATCTTATTCCTCTTAAAATTGGCGGTCCATACAAGGTCCATAAGTCAAAAATGTAAAGTTCTCGATTGCAGTGATTAATACTGAACTACGACGATCTACGGCGGAAGCGGACAAGCCCTGAGGTTTGCGCTGAGGGTGGCACCTGAGCGCGCAACGGTGGAGGAGGTGCGCGGGTGCGCGGCGTCGAAAAGACTCGCGTGCAGCGCGTGCGCTGCACGGAGTAGCGCGCTGGATCCGAGGCAGCCGCAATGACACGCCGTCCCATCCCACTCCCTCCCATCCCCTTCCCGTCCCTTCCCGTCCCCCACCCCACCATCGCGCGCGCCGACTCGTATGCGTATTCGTACCCCATCGACGCGCTGCACGCCCCGAGCCGCAGCGCGCGGGTGGAGAGAGGCGGGTTGGAGGTTGGAGTGGTTGGTGGGCGTAACGGGGTGTAGAGGGGAGGGACGAGGGACGAGGAGGAGAAGAGGAGGGGAGGGAAGAGAGAGGACGAGGAGGGGAGGGAACCTGCTGGTGCTCGAGCTTGCGCTTGCGACTCTTGCGCGCCGCGAGCGTGTTCTGCCGCCGCTTGTACTCGATCGTCTCCGCCTCGCTCGCCGTCGGCGACAGCACGCCCAGCTCCGCGAGGTCGTCGTCGTCCACGGCGGATGCGAACGCAGCGCTGTGCAGCCGCTTCTTGACGATCGCCTCGGGCACGGCCTTGCGGCTCGTCACGATCGGCGTGGCATACGTGCGCTTCTGCGTCGGCGCGTCGAGCGGGATGAGCGCCTCGGGGCGGAGGTTCTTACGCGAGCCAGTGACGTTCGAGGGGCGGCGCGCTGCGGGCTTAGGGAAGGCGGTGGAGGCGGGCTCGATGGAGTCGAGAAACGGGGTGCCCGGGCTGATGGTCCACATCTCGCTGGTCGACGGGAGCTTGGGCGGTGCGGGCGCCTCCTCGACGGTCGCGGGGACAGCGCCGAAAAGGTCCATGTCGTTGCCGAAGTCGGAGAACAGCGGGCTCGCGTCGTTAATGAGCGGGCTCTCGAAGTCCATGTCGCGGAAGCTCGGGGTCCCCATAAACGAGCTGAACGGCGTGTCCATGGGGCTGGTGCCGAAGTCGTCGAGGAGCTCATCGTGCGGCGAGGTGAGGTAGGGCGACGTGTCGCCGAACAGCGGCTCGTTCTCGTTGATCCACTCCGACATGTCGGCGCCGACGACAGGCTCGTCGTCGCCAACCAGAGGGGTGGTCCGGAAGTCAGGGAACGCATCGCCGAGGGTCTGCCACTCAGGCGAAGCTGCAGTGCGACGATAAGCGACTGGACGACGGCGAGACAGAGAACGATGTATACCTGTCAACCTGTCGATCGCGTCGAGACGTAGGCCGAGGCACGCTCGATGCGCTGCGGACGCGTCTTGCGTACATGGGGCCGGCTCTACGCGCTGGATTTTGTGAGCAGAACCCCGCACGCATTGCGCGAGACGGTTTAGGGCGGGAGGAAAGGGAAGGGGAGACGAAGAGGGAGGGAGATGGGAAAGGGAGAGGGAGAGGGAGACTCGGAGCTGGCAATGTCCTGTTTGTCCGCAGTACCCCCAAATCGCCGTTGTTCGACGGGGGCAGCGCCCTCTTCTCTTGCTTGTTCTGTTGTGCGTTGGTCTGTCTCGCATTTCCTGTCGTTCGCGGCTTATGCGCCATGGCGCCGTCGACGCCGTCGTGGGTACATTTTCAAAGATTCATGGAGTTTGATTCGTAGCGAACGAGCTAGTACATTTCGATATATGCGTATCCAAGTAGTCGTTTCATTGCGTTTTCGACATCCTTTGAAAAGTTAGCGGCGTCTACAATGAGAATACAAGACGTACAGGCAAGCGGTAAGTCAATGCGCCTAGGGCAGAACAGTGTACGGCGGCAAATATTCGTCTTTGCGGTATGGGCGTCAGATTCGGCGCGGTAGGGAGGATGGGCAGGCTCACAAGGAGGTGGAGGGCCGGTCGGGGCAGGAACAACTTGGGGCGCGCTCCAATGCGCAACAACGTTGCCCGCCAATCCTTTGATCTTCGTCGCGGCTTTTTTGGCTGCTCCTTTGAATTTGAACAAGATCTTCTTGATACTCGGCATTTCGACTGGAATACAGGTCGCGTCAGCGACGCCCGGCCTCTGTCCGAAGAAGGTGCGCACCGTTCCGATTTGTTGTAGATTGAGCAAGGGTGTGTGTGGGTGTTACAGCGAGGCACTGCGCGTCACGTGCCACATCCGCTCAACCTCTCTTGTACCGTCCGGCAGCACGAGCAGGACGAGATGGTGCCGCGCGCGCCGGCGCCGCTGGAACCCTCGTCGTACATGTCCTCGTCAGAGCTATCAACGAGCTTCTTCGGCGGTGCCACGTCTCAGTGAGATATCTGTTCATATTTTCAACACTTCGGCGCGGTATCAGACCTGGGCTGCCTGAAGCGACCGCCGTGGACCACCAAAAGCTCCAGGACAGGATGGGCTCCATCGTGCGCTCGAAAGAGGGGTGCGTTAGGCGCATAATCGCCTCGCCTTCCCGTTCGCTAACACCACCCGCTCATCCGTAGGAAAATGGTCAACGTGAGCGCCCGCACGCCATTCACGCTCCAGAGCGCACCTGCGGGTGCGGGTGCGCTGAGCCAGGAAGCGTCATCCGATACGGACTCGGCAACGTCGAGCGCGCACGCCCCCGCGCGCACCGCGTCCGTAAGCCGCCGGCCGCCTCATCTCCAGCGGGTCCGGCAGCCGGCGGTGCGCGAGCTCTGCCCTGCGTCTAAACGCCCGGAACGCGAGGAACACGAGCACGCGCACGGCGATGACGCCCAGCGCGGTGACGACCCCGATACTCGCGTCCTGCCTTGTCTTGCTCGTGCTCGCCCCCGCCGTCGCGTCCTGCGCGTTCCCGCCGTTCCCGCTCCCGCCCGTCGCGGGGTTCGGGTCCGCGACCGAGTCGAGCGCGAACGCGCTCACCGCAATCTGCGCCGCGACGGGGTCGCTCGCGCCCGTGTAGAACGCCGAGTTGCGCGACTTGAGCGCACTGCCATTTGACGTGCCATTACTTCCTGGCCAAACATTCCTGCAAGCCGGATAAGTTCTTCCTTCCACAATTGAGGCTGATTGAACTGACGAGGTTCATCAGTAGAGACGACTCGAATCGAGTTCAAGGCTCGACACCGTGCATCTGAATCCGGGGGGCAGCGGCTAAAGTGAAAGCAAGTGAGTGTCCGTCCTCTTCATTCGATACATCCCGGACCTTTTAACTCACCCTTCCCCCAGGACTTTTCACCGCAGTCAGACACCTGCAAGTCATCGTAAGTCTCAATTCCATTGCCCTTCCCATCAAGTACTCACGAGATTCGATAGACCATCCGGATCGCATCGCATCGTCCAGCCTTGCTAATGGCTAATGGCTAAATCGGATCGCTGAGCGCGGGCTTCTCCTCTGCAAATATCCGGCTTACCTCGGGTTTTATTTCATAGGTACGACGTCGTTGCGTCCCTCGCACTCCGAACCCACTGACCCGTTTCGTTCTTCAGATACCCAGCTTGTCTTTGATTTCGTAGCAATTGCTCTACTGCGAGTCGATGGGCTGCGACGCCGACGCCGAGGCAGATTTTTGGCGGCAGGCTTGGGTCGCTTAGATTCGGGCGCTTTGCGTTTCGGGGCAGCCTGGATGGGCCGGAAATCGTCCTCGGAGTCGGAGGGAGTCAGCGTCCTCCTGCTCCCCAGCCTCCTTCGCTTTGCTGATCTTGGGGAATGGCCGGAATTTGTGTCTCTTGAGGTCGAGGATAATCTCAGCTTTCTCGCGACTGTTGATAATGAGCTCTTTATCGACAATCATCTTGACGAATCGGGCTTGATTCGTCGACTTCTCGAAGGCATCTTGGAGCGCGCCAGCCAAGTGGTCCTGGAGGTCGCTATGTCAGCGACGTTCAAGAGAACGAAAGGCCGCTGAGATGATACCTTGCGCTTCTGGTAGTACGCCAAGCGGACGGGGTAAAAGTCCTCGATAATTTCTTCCGGCGAGTTGTACGTTTTGATCTTGCCGTCGAAATCAAAGCAAATCATGTTGGAGGTTTGGATTTTGGAGGTGAGCTTGAAGAACTCCGTCAGCCCCTTCTCTTCCGCCTTCTCGAGTTGCTTTGCGTCCATTGTAATGACAAAGTGCACGTTCTCGTTATCGTGGTGCTCCTTATACTCCTGCGTAGATGGTCAGTGAGTGCCTTGAATTGGGGCAACACACAAAAGCCAACCTTGATCGTTCCCGCCTCATTCTCCTTGCCCGCGATCATGGACTCAAGTTCTATCTTGTAAGTCGTCGTCCGAACACTCCGAAGTTGTCGCGTCCAACCACGCTCAGACCAGCGATGGCCAAAGATTTGGCGGAATCTCCTTCGGTCAGAATGAGAGTGCATTTACTCGTATGTTTCGTTCCAGCGTTGTTAGCATCTGCAAGTTTGGGCAGACCCGTCAACCTGGAATGAAGTGAGCGGCGAATGACTGGCGACGTAAAACCAGAACTTACCGACTGCGCTTGGTGTCATCGGTCTTCTTGATCTGTTGGTCGGCCTTGAACTGGGTGTAAGGGCAACGACCGCCACAGCCCGATCACTGGAGCGGCGACCAACACACACACACAGGTCTCAAGAGTCTGGGCAGAAGGGAGATCCTTAGACACTACTAGATACATGAGGAGGAGTGCTACTCACCTGGGCAGAAGGGAGATCCTTAGAGAACAAGCTAAGGATCGTCTGCCCAGGTGTCACATCTTTTAATGATGCGTGACGAGTGACTGTCTAAACGATGTGACTATGCAGCTGCACGTGATCTGATGATGAGTGTCCAAGAGAAGATGTCCGACCAAGGATTGAACGGTCAGACAAGCCCGGAATGGAGGAGTGGGTGCGGAGGCCGCCGTTGGTGAACGAACCGGAGTCGGTACCGGACGAGGGACGAGTCTGGGACCGGGGACCGGGAACCGGGGACTGGGGACCGGGGCCGGAGACGGGAGACCGGGGACCGGGGATCAGGTCTGAGCGATGGCGAGGCACATCGACCGGAAGCCAGGGACCGGGTCCGAGCGACGGCAAGGCACATTGACCGGACGAAGACGCAGGGCAGCTGAGGAGGCCTAGAGGATCGACCGAGAGTGGCAAGGAGATCCGGAACTCTACAACCAAGTGTCTGGTGGCAACCGACACCACAAGGAGGCTACGAAACGGGACCGGAACCGGAGACCGTAGACCGGGGACTGGAGACCGGGAACCGGAGCCAGGAACCAAGGACCGGAGTCGTAGCGGAAGGGCGGGAGTCGAAGAGGGAGACGGAGACGAAGGGGAGGATGTTGGACGTACTGTACAAGGGTGCAGTATCTGGCACAAGCCTATACGGCAGTAGGCCACGCCCGAGGGTTGCGGCAGGACCCGGGGAAGGAGGAGAGGCACCGGCTGCCGGGACCGGATGCAGGGAGGGAAGGAGATGTGGATGTACCGGGACTCAACCGGAGTCACGGTAGCAGGCACGAGCCTATACGGCAGTAGGCCACATCCACGAAGGGCAGAGCTTTGGTCTGCGGAACACGGAGAAGTCAGAGGGCTTCTCCGGAAGGTTCGCTCTCGGGAACCGTGGCGAGGCGGAGGCGGAAGTGGGGGAGAGCTGGAAGCCATAACGGTGAACGGCATCCGATGGTTGTCCGAGGAGACGGACGTCCGGAGAGAGAGCTGTGGCCAGAGTCCGGAAGGAAGGCGTGTCCGGGACCGGACAGTCCGGATCGCCAGGACCGGAACCAGAAGCGGAAGAGGAAGGGCGCAAGGGCGGGGACCGGACGCGAGGACTACGACCGGAGCATAAGTGATCACCTATTGGAAGTGGTCCCGAGAGGTAGTGGAAGGAGTGCGACTTCCGGTTACGCTAGAGGCGCGGACTGGGGACCGGAAGTGGAGACCTGAGGGGTAGCAGAAGCGATGCGACTTCTGGCTACCGGAGACCCGTGGGTGACACAGAGGTGATCGAGTGAAGAGGAGATGTCCGGAAGGTGTCCAGCGGGTCAAGCGGGACATAATCGAGGGGAAGGACCGGGCCGCGGGGGCGTCCCCTGACACTGGGCCC
>JARGYF010000264.1:0-52214 GCA_029203975.1 Mycena vitilis | reverse complement strand
ACCGGACGGCCTCGTATTCCTTGGTCGCGCGCGTCGCGGTGGCCGAGGATACGAATCGTCTGTACATAGCACGCACGATGGTCTCAAAGTCATGAGGGATATCACTATCCCCTCGATCTGGTTCTACCTCGGAGTTGAACCAGTCTCGGGCGTGCCCTCCAAGAGCCGTCTTCAGGTATAATATTCTGTTCGGCCCATACTTGGGGCCGCCCATGGAATATGCCTGGAGCCAGGTGCATAGTTGCCCGAACCACAGCATGAACTTCTCATCGCTGTCTTCGCCGTCATACAGCGGTGGGTCTTTCAGTCGGGGTCGAGTGGGCGGAGCCTCCATGGACTCGCCCAACTGCCGCATAATCATGCGGTGAATTTCCTCCCCTTTCTCCATCATAAAGACCTCGAACGCTGTCTGCGTAGTGGCGGGTAGGTCAGAGGACGTGATGTATCCTGAGGCCGATTGATTATAGCCCACAGGAGCAATGTCCCCGTCCTTATTATTCCCTGCGGCGGTCCAGCGCGATCCCGCGCTCGACACGCTGCTGGTATCCACGAATCTCGTGGACTTCAGTATCGACGTAGGCTGGGTTCCGCGGAATCCGGACGTGTCAGTCGTGGGCTGGGTTCCGCGGAACCCGGACGTGTCGAACGAAGCAGCGGCCCGCGCCTTGCGGGCCAGCATGGCGGCGCCTCGTCGGTGGAACTCGACGTCGCTCTCTTGTTCCCCACGAGGGGGTAGGGCTCCATCGAGGTCGGGTTGTAGTCCGTCGAAGTTAGCGGCCATGTGCGGTGGTGCGTCGCGAACCGGAGGCATCGCAATTGGCGCCATCGGGTTTGCGCGCGCACTGCCCACCGCTGCTACTAGGAGTGCTAGTTGCTCCTGCGTAGTGCCCGTAGCCTTGAGTATGCGCACATTGTTCTCAAGAGTGGCGTTGAGGCGCGCGGTCGAGTTGAGGGCCGTGTTGCTGAGTGCCTCAATTTTGTCGGCGACGTCGTCTCTCAGGGCCCTAATCGCGCCCGAGAGCCCCTTGATAGTCTCGTCCTGCCCAGCTACCAGCTGGGTGGTGGTCAGCAGGGCATCACGCCCTAGCGACAGCACCCCGCGGAGAGCGTTAAACCTAGACAGCTGTTCGTCGGTTAACGCCGTCGTGCGGATGTCGGTGACAAGGGCAGCGAGCAGTCCTTCAGAGTTGAACTCTGGGTCCGTTGCTGCCGTGTCCACTTCGTCGCTGCTGATGGCCCAAGGGGCGTCGCGACCCGCATTTTGGACGGGCGGGCTCGGGATACGGCGACGGGACAGAGGCCCTTCCTGGGGCTGAACTGTCTCGTCATCCGATACCTCCCAGATCTCGCCCGTATTGGGGTTGACCAGGTAGGCGCCGCCGCGTCCATCCGAATGGACTTTTAGTCGCCCTGCGACCCGCGGCGCCTCCCCGTCCACATCGTCCGGGGCTTGTGAGGCGGCAGTAGCGAATGATGTATCCCCCGTCGCCGCCGACGCGGGGTTCATAGCGTGGCTACCAGTTCCGGACATGTAGAATTTTTGTGTTTTGTTGTAGTACCGAAGATTTTTTCTTCGTCAATATAGTGCTTCCAGGGAAGCAGTAGGGGTTCAAAAAAGTATAAGAGTGGTGGTTTGGAACTTAACAAATCACCCCGAGTGAACCAGACCAAGTACTATATTGATAGTGACCAGGAGTTCAGAGGTAGGGTGCAAGTTAGTTACCCCCGTCTGAACCCCTGATCCTAATAGTACAGGCAAAACATAATATGTACAATATATAATATAGTAAGGGAAGTAGGCCCAGCTGTGGGCCGTACATCCTTACACCCTCGCCATTCGAATTGTCGTCATCTTGATGACACGAGTGACAACCACATCAACTCGCCTGCACCCGTCGCCTGCACCCTCTCCACCTGATATTTCGGAAAGGTGCCTTCCTTTCCTTTGCCTTCTTTCCTTACCTCCCCTTCTATCCCGTCCTGCGTCCGTTTCGATTAACTGCGTCCCTCTTTCACCCCGTCCTGCATCCGAATCGATGAACTGCTCACGCTTACACTCGTACGATAGTGGGAACGCTTTGGCCCCTCCGCGATGCGCGGGGCGAGCGCGAAGTACGAGAGCGATCGGCGGAAGATGAAGGGGTTGGCTGATGAGAGTGCGTGCTTCTGCTTCTCGTTTTCTTTTCCCTTTCCCTTTCCCTTTCCCTGGCTTTCGCGTTTGTTTCAATTTTGGATGAACACTTCTTTGTTCCCTTGTTGCACCCAACTCCCTCCCTCCCAATGGCTTTGCCTTCCCTTCCCCTTCCTTCTCCAATTGGAAAGTCAATAACATATGACGCTAACACGTGTTCCAGTCGTCTCCACGCGCACCCGATCCCGAAACACGACCTGCTCGACATCATGCTCAACTCGCGCGACCCGAAGACGGGGCAGAGCATGAGCGAGCAGAGTATTGCGGAGAATGTGCGTTTTTCTTCCTTTTTCCTGGAAATACCGATGCTGACTATTTGTCTTGCTTGTTGTGTAGCTGCTGACGTTCCTCATTGCTGGTACGTCTTCCTCCCCCGTCTTCGCTCCCTCCCCCTCCCCCCTCCCCTCTCGAGTTTACGGTAGCTGATAGTTCCGCGACACAACGCAGGCCACAAAACGTCATCCGGGATGATGACGTTCATGGTGTACTACCTCCTCAAGAACCCCGAGAGTAGGGGTCCCCACCGTAGCCGTAATTACGGTTTACGGTTACGGATTTACGGCCTCCGTAGCCGTACCGTAAGGCCCTGGGCGGCAGGCTTTACGGTTACGGTTCCGGTCGCGCACGACACCGTAAACATCGTAAAATTACGGCCGTGTACGGTGCTTTACGGACCGTAAATTGGTGGCCAATTGACGAGCCTTATGGACGACGCTGAAGCTCGAATTCGCGGCAACGAGCCCTGTAGGCATCCAATATTGAACGCGCGACCTACAGAGATCGAATGATGTAAAGGCAAGTTTGTCAGACTCGGAACTGGAACAAAAAATTGCAGGACAAATATTCTACCAATGAATCCAGGGCTCAGAAAACATTCAACAGAGTCTCTCTATCCAAGAGGCTGTCGAGACACAACTTGAATGCAACTTGAATGCATGTCATTGCAAACAACTTCAAGTACCAAAGACAACATAGCGGGTTCTCGCGAGTCGGTGGCACAATCCAATGGGATCCCGGCTATCCGCAAGTTAACAATGTAGCTCAGTGGAGTGCCATAGCGGGTAGAGAACTGTGTTCGAGCAAGGTGAAGTATCACAGGTTGGAAACTAGACCCCACTGTAATTCCCGAAGCCGGTATAACTTGACACAAACTTAGCCGAGATGCCCGACATTAAATGCTGATAGCTCAGTGAACGTACACGGCGGCAGAGGAGCCTTTCCGTAGTGATCCGGCCATAGTAGACAGCCCTTGGAGCCTCAACATGGGTCTCGTTTCACCTTGAGAATTTTTTGTCCCTTTTTACGGCCGTAAGTCACCGTAAACACCGTAAAAACACCGTACCGTACCGTAAAGCCCATTGAGAAAGTCCTTACGGTTACGGTTACGGTCGAATTGACGCCGTAAACACCGCAATTCTTACGGCCGTAACCGTATACGGTACGGTGGGGACCCCTACCCGAGAGGATGCGCACGCTGCGCGCGCAGATCGACGGGGTGCTGGGGGAAAGGAAGGTGCAATATGAGGACTTCGCGAGGTTGACGTATTTGGTTGGTGAGTCGCGGCGCGTCCTTTTCTTTCCGCATCCCGCAAACCGGGCTTTGGAATCTTTCAAATGAACTTGCGAAACCCACTCCTCCCCTCCCACCTCCCTCTTCTGTCCAAATACCCCTCGAATCATCAAACACTAACCCCCCTTCCCACCCAGCCGTAATGCGTGAAACCCTCCGCCTCGCGGCGCCCGCGCCCCTGCGGTCCGCCGCGCCCATCGAGGACATGACCCTCGGCGGGGGCAAGTACGCGATCAAGAAGGGGACGGCAATTCTGATCCAGGCGTGGGAGTTGCAGCGGGATCCGAAGGTGTGGGGGGATGATGTGCGTGTTCGAGTTCCTGCTTTTCATCCACCCTGCCTTTTCGGTTTCGTTTCGTTACGTTTTTGTGTCCGATCCGTTGGCACGCTCTTCCGCGCTGGCCCTATTCCTTTTCTTTCCTTTTTTTGATTCCTGTCATGAGAAGGGAGCTCCGAGCTGATGTGTTTTTAGAAGAGTTCCGCCCCGAGAGGATGATGGACACAAGTGTGGACACCGTGCACCGAAGCACAGAGGGTGCCCGTTTGGCCTTGCACGGTCTGCGCAGTCGGGAGCGCATCAAAGCCGCTGGGGACAAGTCAGCGTCAGTGCAGTTGCTTTACACAAGTCGGCCTCGGAGTCGAAGCGCGCAGAGCCTCACGGCATCTGCTTCGTGCCGGCGGATCTCGCCCTCGCACCAGCGTGAGCGCACGGGGTGCTTTGCAGAGCCGGAAGTCGCAGTGGCCCGTACATAGCGTAGCGCACATGTACTGTCTGTAGATAATTCGAATGCAAGAACAAAGGAAACTCACGAAAGAAATCAACGGGGTACAATTGTAAGTAAAAGATATCAGTACTTAGAGTTAAAGCACATTAAAAAAAAGGGTGGCGTGCCAGTGCGCAGCCCGGTGGAGCGCAAGGTGTTGAGGCGGAACTGGCAGCGTGCCGGAAAGGCCGTGAACAGTGACGAGACGACGCGTCAATGTAATTAAGCAATGTGGGCGCATATTTGGCTGAGCACAGCCACATTCACACTTGTTTTCGCACTTTTCGCAATTTTCGCACTTTTTCGCAATTTTCGCACAAGGCCCCGACCTCCTGGGAATGACCGAATGTCGGTGGTTCCTGATTCATGTATACTGTCATTATCTGACCTGCAATCCTCAGGCCTCTCTTTCCTACATGGCGGGCGACGCATGCCCTACAAGCGTTACAAAAGCCTGCCTTCTGTCGGTGCAACGGTTGGAGATTTGGCAGGAACTCCGGATGGCTGGCGCGTCTTCGGTGCTGATGACACATGGATTCCGGTGGCTCCTGGTGATCTACATCCTGACCACACAAACCTCTGGGCCATCTGTGAGCAATACAAGCGCTTGTCTAAGGATCACAAGTGGGCTAGTCGGAGGACTGTCAATATCGACAGTAAGAAACGGAAGTTGGAGAGCTCAGAGAATCGCGGTGCGTACACCATCTTTGAGCAAGGTGTCTGTCTGACGAGGTCTGCCGCTCCTTTAGCTCCCGCAGGCCCTGAGGTCCCCGAAAATGAATGGGTGTTTGAGCTGTATCAAGAGCTTTTGCAAAAGCCCTTTGACCACCCGAACGAGGAGGCGAAGACTGTCGTCCTCACTGTACTGGAGCTTCTTTCCGGCTGGTCTACGCCCCTATCTTGCCTTGCTACTGCTCCGGTCATCCAGCCTCCGAATACACCGTTTCCTTCCCTCGGGGCTGTTATCGAGGACCTGATGCAGGAAACAACCATGGACTTCGCGGTTCTGGGACACGGGGGGGTTGGGGATGACCCTGCTGTCTCTGTCTTTCTAACCCGATTCATGTTCCGCCAAGCCCACGAGCCTCTTGTGGCTTGCATGTCGGTTGATGCGACGTCGAAAGGCATGGCGGCCTGCTGCTTGGACTACCGTGCAATGCTGTCTGCATTGGGTCCCGACCTGGCTATTCGAAGCAATGGCGAAGCCTTTCCGAGAGGCGAACTGGCCCGACTGGTACCACTGCCTCACCATGAGCCATCAAAAACCTGCCTCAGAGACTACGGGGCACAGCACAAGCAAGGTGTGGACACCGCCGCTCAGCGTGCATGGGAGTCTGCAGGAATATGTCCAGCGGGGTGGATCTCAGGAATCCACATTGACCATGCCGGTGCAGTGCAACAAATGGTTCACTGTGGCGGAAAGAAGCTTTGGCTCTTCTGGCCGCCTACCGCACAGAATTTGGAATGGTGGGGTCGCAGACATCCGGTTGAGCTGGACCTGAAACTCGTGCCTGCGGCGATTGAAGCTCTTGACGGGCTGACCGTCGTTCTCGTCGAGGATCGGTGCTCATTCATCCTCCCACCTTTCTCCCTCCACACCGTCATTAGCTTCTCTGCTGCTGCCCATGTAGGCATCATGTTCGTACATGACACGTTTTGGCCTGACGTTCATGTTGGTCTCACCTTTATCAAGGGGCTGGTGCGGGACCACAGAATGTATGGCTCCTCCAAGGCCCGGCAGCTCATCGAAGCCGTGCGAGACGAGCTGCCGTTGTGGGATAGGTTGCAGAGCCGGCGGGCAGCAGACGGTATCTGCCAATGGCTGTTGGACACCGAAGACATTCCCGATGCCCTGGTCTAGATATATATTAGCGCATCTTGTAAGACAGTTTACTGTCCATATATAAACCTTTTGCGGGAACGAGATGGCGGGACCGGCCCGGTTGTTGCTGCCGCCACACATCTACCTTTAAACCTTCCATGTTATTGCCGGTGCATGGTCAAGAATCTCCGCCACGCTTCTTCCTTCCGCGGCAGCAACGTACAACAGGCATAGATCTCAAAGGGCTGCCATTGAACCAAAAAAAAAGGCCCCCGCCCCTTTCCGATGAGCCCAGACTCTCGTAAAAAGCCAAGGTACTCGGACGAAAAAAGCGTGTATGTGGTTTTGTCACCGTGCAATTACAACTGTTGACAGCGGTGCAGACTGTTGTTCGAAAACTACAATTTTGGGGGTCAAGTGGAAAGCCGTGAGTGGCCAGCGCACCTTGGTACGCAAATCACTTAACATCCAAATCAGGTTCTAGCTCGCCAGAAGTTGACCCCGAAAAACTGTGTCCATACTGCGACCGCCTACTTCCTGCGAAACCCAGCGCAAAGCTGGTCAAGCTACTAGAAGACACCTTGCACAAGTCATACCGAGATGCGCGCCCATCGAACGCACTTGGACTCAAGACATCTTCCGCCATTTTCTCCACGGTGTGCCACCAGCATATCTTCGAGAGCGAGACAATGGCCCTCGCTCTCAAGAATAGCTGGCCGACATCGATAGACTGGGAGATTCTCAGAGAGCGTGTGGCGGGTATGGAGGCTGATCTGAGGGCCATTTTGGCCGACCCCGGTCGACCAATTGTATATCCGGAGTCCGAAGCCGCTACACCCCCCAGTTTGCAGCAGGATGGCCCTCGAATGCGGTGCATCTTTTGGAGAGACATTCTCCGTGCATTGGAGACGGTGGGGTCACGGAGCGTGAGCGGGGTGGCTGGACAGTTTGCAATGTTCGAGAAGACTCAGCCTGGCTAGTGCGTCTTACCCTTGTTTTTTTTTGGCTGTGTTTGCTATACTGACTAACCTGGATAGTTACGGTGAATTGGGTGCCGTGATAATACATGAAGCACTGTTCAGCATGTTTCCTGATAATGCCGTGAATCGCGAGGCTACTCATCCACTTGGATTGCGCGAGTTCATCGGACGGGTTCTCGTCCCTGAGGTGGGAATGCGCTTGATCCTGCAGGATCTAGATTTGGACTTTAGCGACATGACGAACAAGGAGAGGGGTGTTGCGGTCATGATAGAGAGTGCCAGCTATGGCGTGGCAATGTTCCCAGACGAGGGTGAAGATTAGCAGGATTTAATACATGAGTTGTACTAGGCGTTGTGAAGTACAAAAATAATCTGAAGCGCTTCCCAAGTTCGAGACTAAGCAGAGGAGGGGGATGTGTATGTACCAAGGAGGACCTCATTGGGCAGCATGTGCGGTTGCTCGCCTTTGCGTGCAAGCTCAGACACCACTTGACGGTTGTGGATGGCAATCATCTCGTCAAGGAAAAAGTTGTACCTGTACACACCAATGAGAATGGGATTGAGCCCGGAATCTGTGGACGCACCGTAGAACAGGCATCTCCTGAACAACATTCTGGAACTTGGTGAACCATGCGTTGCTTTGCTCTGCAGCGGACGAGTTGAAGATCCATTTGCCGTCTTCGCCGATGAGCTCAAGGAACCTCGCGGGGTTGCAATGAACCTGACAGAAATTGTCGCCCTCCTTGTGTTTGCATTTGAAGTGCCATACATCGACAGGAAGGCCAACATGGTCGAAGTAGGTGTCTTTGCATGCAAGCAAATGCTTTCTGAAAGAGCAGTTGTTGTCATAAAAGATATAGGAGGGCATTGCGCCCGGATACCCTGGTGGAAAAGTGGCTTTGAGAAAGGCCTAGAGGAGCCAGGGTCAGTTTGATTTTGCGGAGAAGAAGGAGGGACTGACTACTACACCGGTTATTCCCTCAGAACCGAAAAAGGTGACGCGGGAGATTATGACGCCACAGCAGCGGACAAAAAGCTGCTCATTGTGAGTCCAGCTGCGTGAATTCTTGCCCTTTACAGCAGACGAGTCCGCTGAGGGCTCTTCATTCTCGGTTTCCGCGACGGAGTCTGGCACTGAATCCTCCGTAACGGGGTCCGATGAGCTGGAACCTGCTTTGGGAACCTGTGAGATGCCGCTTTTCTGAAGGCGGTTGTGTAACTGGAACATGGCGGCATGCTTTTCGATTGAAGCCAGCTCATGAGCACGGTGTGATTGAACGCTGCATGTGCGGAACCCGGCTTCGGTGGCGGAGTTGCATCCTCGAATGTAGCAGACATCTTTCAGATGCGAGTGAGTGGTGCAAAAACGCGCCTTTTGGGAGGGAAGAGGCTCCGTGCAATTATGTACGGAGCACGCAAGATGGCGGACGGTGACGCCATCGTGAACGCCGGCAGTGAGCTGGTCTGTTGAGATGTTGGCGCACTGAGAATGCAAGATAGAGGAATACATACAGTAATTGCCATCGTCACCCTTGTAAGTCTTCATGCAACGGTTGCATGCATGTCCCCAGTACTCTTGACCGGTGCCCATCATTCGAACGTTTCGTTCTCTCAGTGCTTCGTCAAGGCGGTGGTGTTGGTCTCCATTATGCGGGAGGGACAGTGTGTGGTACTGGGATGATTTATCTCTCAAGACGGCGTGATAGAAAAACGCATCGAGAACAAGCTCGCCGTCGAGTTGATGGCTAAGACGAGATGCATTGGGGATTTCCGATACTCCGAGAGCAAGGTTATAGATCCGAGCGATTCCCTCTGCGGATGAACTGAGAGCATTTCAATCAAAATGGAGAAATGGTGAGGCAAAGAACGTACTGGGTGGTTGCCATTTGCATTTCAAAGTAGACGCATAGCTGCCTCTCAACAAAGGAACTCTCCGTAACGTGGATGAAGCGAGGAACGGAAGAATCATAGTACTCCCGTTGCGACGTGGAATTTTTAGCTTGCCGCACAGAGTAGTTTGGATAATAGCGTGTGTGACAGCCTGAAAGAGATATGAGCATGTGGCAAAGAACAGGGAAGAGACTTACCTCGGCAGTATGTGGAGTGTGAGAAGACCGGGAGTACGCCTCGATGGAGGGTATATAGTCGTGCTTCAACGGCTATGGGATCAGTGAGGCTTCGACCTCTGCAGGCGGGTTGAGAGCACACAGTGACGGGCGGATTTAGTGCTTCTGCCCCTGTCAAACACTTGTGAGCCGTGACAATATTACACCGGGAGGATTGACCAACCAATTCTGTGTTCATCAGCGTGTAATCGGAACGCATCATCCAGGGAGGACTCAGCTGGATCTTGCTGCAACGTGGCAGCAACATCGCTGAACGCAAGCCAGGAGAGTTTGATGATTTCAGGAGGGAGATTGAGCACCGATGATAGAAGAGCGGCGGCAGGGGAAGGAAGAGTAACTGGAGGGACACCCTTCTTGCCTACAATCTCTGGCCAGATACGACGAGTGAACTCGAGGAAGCGTTGTACCTGCGAGAACTGTAGGGTTCTTGCTAGCTCTTCATGGGCAATGAGCCTAGTGAGTATGTCGACAGCGAGGACTGGCATGCTGGTCAGAGGAGATTTAGGATACATGTGGAGGGGAATCTGTCCAAGGGGATCCTGCCATATTCTATGGAGGGATTCCGCTGGACGAAAGACCAAGTTTACGTGGAGGCACAGCCGTGGAGGGAATTTGTGGAGGGAATCGCCTGGACGGGAATGCGAGAAGTTGCGTGGAGGGAATTGGCTGGACGAGAATGGTGGAGATTCTGTAGAGAGAATTTCTGTAGGGAATCGCCTGGACGGGAATGCGAGAAGTTGCGTGGAGGGAATTGGCTGGACGAGAATGGTGGAGATTCTGTAGAGAGAATTTCTGTAGGGAATCGCCTGGACGGGAATGCGAGAAGTTGCGTGGAGGGAATTGGCTGGACGAGAATGGTAGAGATTCTGTGGAGAGAGAGCGGTGGAGGGAATCGCCTGGACGGGAATGCGAGAAGTTGCGTGGAGGGAATTGACTGAACAAGAATAAGTGTATGACGTGGACGGAATCTCGTAGAAGAGAATCCGTGCAGGGAAGCTCGATTGCCGTCCGTGGAGGGATTTTGCTGAACGGACTAGTTGAATACATGTGGAGGGGAATGCGTGGAGACGAAACATTGTGAATGTTGTGCACAATTCTGCGTGGACAGTACCATGAGATATATAAAAAACAAAATTCCCTGAACGACATTCGTTGAAGAAGACTCCGTCTAAGTACTTTACGATGGCAATTCGCCATCACTTCGCCATCACTTCGCCATTCGCCATCATCCCTATTCCTCCGGCGTTTTGGGCCATGTTGTCGCTCGCTCAAGCCAGCCGCAGGCTCGGAGTCCGCTCTTTTGTCGCAGCCTTTCCCCAGCCCTTGAGTCAAGCCCAAGTCGAGAAGATGCGGCGCGACAATTTGGAGGCGATCTACCAGGTCTTCAAAACCATGGAGAAGGGCACGCCGGAATATACCAAACTCGCACTCTCCGGTCGCGTTTGGGAGGAGTATGCACGCCCCGGAAACATCGCGGAGTTTGTCCGAGTGCAAGACGGCCTACAGGACTTGCTGAGGAATGTTGACCAACTTCGCGAACAAGCTGTCCGCCGGAAGCCCTTGTCGTCTATGGCCGTCACACTGGTACCAGCTGCCGCCCAACAGAGTGTCGCATTTGAAAACAACCCTCTCACTCTCGGAGAGAGCGTGGTCGTACGGAGCCGTTTATTGAGCAAGATTAATCTGCCGCTGGAGAAAACACTCCAGGCGCTGGAGTCATTTTCGCTTCCTCCGCCGGAGGAGCTGCTTCCAGACAGAGATCCAGACGCCGTCGCCGAGCTGCGCAACCAGCTGTTCCTCTCGCAATATCTCGCCGCGAGCGCTACGCACATCGCTTCCTTGCCGAGCTTTGCCCAACCCCGAGACTTGCGCGACATCCAGAGGATATTGTCGCTGCTGCTGCGCGGAACGATGGGCGAGAAGCTGTACTCCGGCGGCTGGGGTCCGAAACGTTCGCTGGGTGAATTCAGAGGCATGCCCATCCGCGTCAACTCCCACCCACTCACCATTTTCCCGGTGAGTGCAGCAATACCCCTACAATCCTATCCTCCACTCAACACTACCCGTGCGCGAACCAGTACCCAGACGAGGTGCCCGCCTTGATGGAGCGTCTTTCATCCTGGCGCCAAGAAACGCACGCGATGGGCGCTCTCCACCCGCTGATTTTCGCTGCGAGATACGAGACGTACTTCACCGCCATCCACCCCTTCCCGGACGGGAACGGGCGAACGGGGCGGGGCGTCTTTTGGCTGGTTTTTACATCATGCAGAACGGATTCCTCCCCACCGCCTACCGTAACCTCGACCGTAAATGGTACTTGCGTGCTGTGGCCGGAGCTCAGGAGGGCCGACCGGATTTGCTTTGCCAGTCGGTGGTCGAAGCGCAGCGGGCTGCTTTGATGGATTTCCTCAACAATGCACGCAGCTCGTGAAGGGCCAGTCACCGCGCTTAGAGTTCCCGAAGAGTCTCTCCCGCGTGGGGAGCTAACGGCCGTGAAGGAGCGTGAAGGCAGGCGCGATCGAGGCTCGAGCGCAGCTCAACGACGTCGGGGATGGCAATTGCAGCACTGTTTCTACTCGTGGAAGAGGGTCGTTCATCTCGGTTCACAGCGCACCAGCGGACGAAAGGGCACGATCACATGATGGCTTCTTATCTACCTCGTCGTGTAAGATGGGGTGTCACTGTTCGTCTAGTCTATTATACAGTATAGCTCTAACTGCAATGGCCAGATACATTCCTCTAATTACTTTGATTATTAGTGTACAGCAACGCAAGGAAAACACTTCTATCCAATCCAAGCCGAGAGACCGTCATAAACCACAAAGACGATCCCACTGCTTGGCACAGCGCGCAATACGGTCATTCCACAACCAGCGTACAGTCCGCGGATGCCATGATTGGTGTACATCTTGGTAAATGTCCGATAGAATGAAGCTGGGACGAGCTTACGCGCTGCGGCGGCAGGGCGATGAGATAGCAGCTCCTCCTCAGTCTGCATGGCGCTCTTGACCGTATCGGCGGGATACAGGGCCAGAACGCATGCAGCACCGGAGACCGCGCCAGCAACAGCTGACTCCCAAGGTAGCAGATTGTTGTATGGCGCAGCGGCAATCCTAGTGGGACCGAGCCGACGGTCGAGGAGCGCGGCCGCAACCCACTCTTTGACAGCGAACCAGGAGGCCGTGCCTTTGGCAAGAAATCAGCGACTACATGCTACATCGGCAGTAGATACTCACCACCCGTTTCACGGAGGAGAGTGCCTGTGTGGCCAAGCCATAAGCCGCGAACGCCATGCGTCGCGACTGTAGAGCGGGCAATCGCTATGAGTCCGGGGGGTCGTCTTTCTGACGAAGTCGATGCAAGGATGTGATGAAAGATGGGGGAAGCGGCCGTGGGACCGGTGGGTGCTGAACGCGCGAGAGCCGCCACAGATTTCGGGACGGCGTGGATCGGGGGGACGCGCGCGCTTGTAGTCGTATTCATTAGCTGGACTTGCATTTTGCACTTGACGAGCTCGATGGGAGTTCTGCGCGTCGGATATTAATCGTTGGCCGGGCGGGAAGGAATGTCTACAAACAATATGAAGCTGGTGACAAAACCTGCACCAGCAGCGGCGAGGCCGAGCTGAGGTATTGTGAGTTGGGACGGATTGGTGGATGAGGGAGCGTAGGTTCGGATTAAGTTCTGAAAATAGGAATAGGAGAGGAACAGGGCCCCAGTCTCGACCATGGAGCCCGCTACTGGAGCAGGTAGACCCTGCAATATAATCCTGAGCGTGGTCGACCAAAACATCAAAACTCACGAACGCGATACAACCCTCGTAAGCCCTCATTTTTCCATGTCTTTGTCAAGCAGTCTATTGGGCCCTTGAAGCGTTGCCGCTCATCTGCAGGCGGTGTGAAGAGTTGGGCCTGAAGCCGGACCTTTGCTAGATCGGCAGGATATTCAATGACCTAAGTAAACTTCACTTCTGGTGTATCGTGTCTTCAAATATTCACGAACCTCTGAGACTATGCCCGCAAACTACGAATGGAATCTAGCGGTTTAGAAACACCGGCGGGAGATGTATTCAGGACGTCCACTCACACTGCCGATCACAATTTCCTTGACCGTCGCTCGGAGGGACATAATAGACGCATCGTCGGCGTCGACCGCAGCCTGGACGCCATCCGAGCGCATGGTCTTGATACAACGACACTCCAAGTACTGGTTAAAGCATCTTGTGGGAATGGAACTGAGAGAGGCCGGCGAGAGTCGAGACGTCTCAGCCCGACACGGAAAAAAACGACATCGTGTGACTTGAAACACGATCACGTGGATGGAACAGCGAAATGCGGCGTCGCTCAACCCATGACCCTCTACCACTCGGTGACCAGCTTCCAATTTCTAGCTTGTTGCAGCGATAGTTACACACTCAGGCTCTCAAGACGTGACACCACCGATCCAATGTTTCGACCAGCCAAATCTCGACTCCAGTCACGAAGAACGTGTTTCATGACTTTTCCGCTAGCTGTCTTCGGTAATTCCGAGGCGGTGCCGTCTTCGCCGACAAAGAATACCCATGCCGGGGCGTTCTGCATTCAATGTAAATGTTTGAACATTCAAGTGATGTTTCCCTGTGTTGCTCACCTGAGGATTCATCGAACGCGATACTGTCGCCCGTACAGTCTCCCTCGAGATGGTGGATCCGCGTTTACGCACGATCCACGCACCGACGACTTCTCCGTATCTGCTGTCGGGAACAGCAACAACTGCTGCTTCCTCTATGTCGGGGTTTGTCAGGATAACCTGTGGATTTACAGCTATGAGAACGAGTTTGGGTTGACTGGACCCCTTACATTCTCGATTTGGATGGGAAATAGATTCTACGGAGCACGGTCAGTCAACAAAGCTGACCAATATATGACGGTGTACCTCTCCCCCGCGGATAATTATGTCCTGAGCCAGAGCTTCGTTAGGTGAGTAAAGTTTAGTATTGAACCTTTGTTTACCTTGATTCTGCTGACGACTAAGTACATAGTAGTGTCTGGTCAGAAAAGAGTGAAGCTTTCAAGAAATCAACTTGCTGCGCAGATATCCCTCATCATCCAGGATCCCCTCGTCTCCTGTATGCATCCAAAGTGTCCCATCTTCGGGATCCGTTAGCATGACCTGGCGAGTCTGTTCCTCATCACCCCAGTATCTGTAATTGAACTGAGCTGTCCCACCGCTGGCGAAAAAAGTTGGAATAAATTACCCCTTCTGAAGCAGATATCCAGCGACGCAGATCTCTCCTGGCATGCCGACCGGGACTATATTGCCGTCAGGGTCGATTAGCTTCGCTTTGACGTGAGGCTGCACTCTGCCCACTGTCTCCACGCGTTTAATGATAGGATCAGCCGGAGTTGTTTGGAACGAGACAGGACTGATTCGAATTCAGTTGAACCGAACGCCCAGAAAGAAGGATAGAACCAACCTCGTCTCGGCTTCGGGGCGAAACGTTAGCATTGTTCAACCAGTTGTATATGGAACTCACTCATTCCGTATGCGTTTGTCAGATCGACGAGGTTGAGTTTCGAGATAAGGCTCTTCATAAGCTGTTTTGCTCCAAGTCAGCCATAAGGGCAGTAGTATGAAGAGAAGTCACCTCGATTGGAATGGGTGAGCCCGCCGCGATCCCTGTTCTACGAAAAGCAGTGAAGTAGGATGGGGACCTAGATATCCGAGGTCATTACCTCAGATTTGAAGTATCTACAGTTTCCCCGGTGGCGTGACGTCGTTCCACCTCGGAAAGGACTCCGAGGAAATGAGTGGGCACTCCATGGAGGGCGGTACATTTTTCCTGCACCACGGCGTCCACGATTGCCTCCGGGCTAAATATTTCTGATGAATAGACGATGCAGGCGCCGTGTGTCCAGGCGGCCAAGTTTCCTAGAACCAGACGTGAGGGAGCATCAGACAAAGCGATATTGTGTGTCGTTGAAGGTGCTCATCAAAACAATGGAAGAGCGGGGGGACATTGCCTGGAACAAGTAAGTATAATCCGACTCGCCTATATTTGACTTACATAGAATATCCTTCTCGGAAAGATACATGCAACGGCCGATCGAGATACCGTTGTTCAATAAATTGGAATGTGTGAGCTGCACTGTCTTTGAGTTGGTCGGAAGGTGGGCGGAAAGAGTCCAAAGGCACCGAAACTGCTTTAGGATCACCGGTCGTTCCGCTGTTCAGTTTATGAGGATACGATTGTATGATTTTATCGCAGACCAAGACCTGCCTGGTAAATTGCAGATTTATTACATCATCTTTGTGAAGAGAATTCGAGATTTCTTTCTGCAATTTCTTCTCGAGTGACGATTCGCCCCAGACCATGATTTCCCGAAAATCTATCCAGTTCTTGAGGCCCAACTTATCGGCCTCTCCGTTGAACTGGCCTGTCTTGTCGACCACGACAAGGTTTCGCAATGTGACCAGCTCCGGTAGCTTTTCTTTGAGCATCTCCACATAGGAAGAAGTTCGCAGCCGGGGCACGACGAATAAATGAGCGACCCCGACCAGATTTAATACGGCAGCCTAAACATAAGAGGAGCGAGACACTATCAGTAGTTAGATAGACGTACCAGTTCGTTGATTCGGTACGCAGGATTGATTGTTACCAGAACTGCGCCGATACTTGCACACGCCCATTGCAGCATGGCATAAACGCTATGGAGGGTCTGTTACTATTCCCCACTGGACGCTTCACAAGCAGACTTACCTATTATTTCCCATCAACACGCCGACTCTATCCCCCCTTTGAACCCCCATGCGCAAAAGCCCCCAGGCGAGGGCGTTGATGTGCGAATCAAATTCCGCAAAAGTCCAAGTTAAATAGGCGCCTGTACCAAGACTCGCAGGCGGAGGGCCTCCATGAGGGCGAGCAGATTCGTTTCTACAGATCAAAGCGGGGCGGCTGCTATACTTGTGCAAGATCTCTTCACGGAGATATTGCGAGAGGGTGGAAGACACCAGGGGCGGCTCGAGAGACCCTTGCACAGCGGACAGGTTGTAGTTCCTTACCCCAAAGGTTTCGTCTCGAGTCGTGTGAGCTGCCAGACATCGGAATGAAGTTCTTGTGTGGGCCGGTTTCAAAAGCGACAACAGCGTTCGTGGCAGCATGCCTGGGTACTGCCAATGTGCACTGCGGGGAAGTGGGGAAGTAGGTGTAACAGGATCTGCGCCGGGATCTGCCCCAATCTGCCACCGCATTGATCGGACCGGCAGAAGACTAAGCCACCGTCATGTTGTTAACCAGAGAAACTTCAACCACCACTCGTTGTTGGTCTACGGCCTTGGGCAGTGGGCTGAGTATCAGGTTTGTGTCGAGAAATTTCTGAAGTTCCTCAGGTGACAGACATCGAACTTGGGCCAGAGGTTAATGTGGGATCAAGCCAGATTCAGGTGGCGCACTGGTAACCGTGCATTGAGCTTCGACTGCCGCAGGACCGGCGGCCATTCGCAAGAGCTCAAGTCGTTCCTCTGAGTCAGTCGCGGTCAACGACCTCGGACTCGATGCGTCTCATGCCCTCAGAACGCACAAATAATTGGGTCCGGTGACTCCGGGGACGCATGCACTAACCCGAGGGTAGTCTTCATACATGTCCTGGTGACTTAATGGCCTGGCGCTGTGACGAGCACGGATGGCCGAGAAAGGCTGGAGAAAAAGTTTCTTCCCTTGTGTTCTCATCTCCGGGCCGCTCATGAGAACAATCATCGAAGCTCTGGATTAACCAATGAATTTCTGGTCAGGCGAAAGCTCGGCACTTGAGCTTGAGTCGTTTCCATATAAACAGCAGGAGCGGGGCGTCGACCTCCGCTAGAATACCATGATGTTCTCTGCGTAGGTCGCATTATCTCTGGACACTGGCCGATACTGACCCCACAAGCCACATCAAAGCTGCTTTGGCGCTTGCTGCCACTGCGATCCGTCTGAGCCCGGTTTACGCTGCCACGACCGTGATTCCTACGACTAGTTTCAGCAGCTACACCACATTTGAGACCTTCTGGGTGCGTTCCTTGATTTTTCAACCAATGCTCACTTAAGCCGCCGCAGGCATATTTGTACCCCTGGGGCTCCGACCACAATGGGAGTAAGTTGATGTGTGAAGTGCCTAAATATTTTTCAAACGCGCTTTCAGGTGCCCGGATGGTCGGTAGCTCGACCGACCATAGTCATATCGTTGTAGCTTCGAGCACTTTGAGCTTGATCGCCACGCCGACGTCGAATCCCTCTCCCCCTACAAGCACAGCAAACCCCAACCCCGCTATCCACTATGCAAGTGGAGCTATCCACGCCAAGTCCCAGATAACGGTTACCAGTGCTAATTCTTACACAATCTCTGGAGACTTCAGTGCGCCAACCGTCAAGGGAACCTGGCCCGCATTCTGTACGATGACCTGTTGTTCCATCTTTTCTTGACTTTTGCTGAATGGGATTTTGCAGGGCTGACGGTGAGCTTTACCGTTATGTCTATAAGTTAGCCAATATAATATATTTTCGCAGGCGGTGAACAGCTGGCCACCGGAGACCGATATCGGGGAATGGAAAGGTATGATAACCACTTCATAGTGATGACTCTGTCCGATAATATTCTAGGCACTAACAACAATTGGTTCAACACCTTCAACACGTACAGAATTCAATAATATCATCGGCGGGGAAGCTGAAACAGCCCATATACAGCTCATCGATCGTCAAGTCGACCCTCATTGCTTGGCCTGCGGACTTGTCCTTCCATACCTTGAAAGCCGTCCTCACCGCCGAATCGAACAATGCTGATGTCAAGATTGATTTCTACATGGACAACGTCCTGCAGACCACCCAATTTGGTCAGGGATTCGTCGGACAACCACTCTGGCTGTCAGTTCACATTTTCTCTTCGTTTGAAATATGAGCGCAGGCTAATGTCTCCTAGGATCATCAATTTGCAGGTGGGGCTCATTTGGACTACTTGCTCTTGCTCACACTCCCATAGATGGAGGGCAGCTCCGGGTCACCTGGACCAAGCGGTACCACGACCTACAAAGTTCGCAACATGCAGGTGACAAGAAGTGGTTCTTGAGGACCGAGACTTCTCAGAATGTTCAGTTTTGGTTGAATTTCTTTTGAATGTCTCTGGCATTGGATATTCAGTTTTGTGGAACTCCGTAAGACAAACATAGAGAGAGAGCTTTGAACGGAGTATCCTCGCCCCGGGTCAAGTGTAGCGACCAACGCCCGGCCGAAGTTCGAACAGATGATAGCAACTGGATACGGCAACATTTCAAGTTGCCGGACCGGCACGGGAGCCCGAAGCGGTGCAGAAGCCAGCAACGCGAAACGCACGCTCACCGTGACGAGGCGACGACAATAGCCTCTTCCCGGCGTCCGCGACTCACCGTATCTTCTCTGCGTATCTTTCATGCAACTCGTCGGACACCTCCGAATTGCAGCATTCCTGGGTATCTTACTCTGTCCGACGACCTCGTTGGCCCAAAACTCTTCGAATCAGCTTAGCTTTTCGCCGACTCCCTCAGTATACGCGGACTTGGAAGATATGCCACAAGTACTGCGCTCCACGAAGCCACCTTCGACTGTTGCCCACAACGAAGCGTTGCCGTATAATTATCGGCCACCTCAAGCGCCGTTAGATGCGAAAGGATACCCAAATGCTCCGCCAGATTTGAAGTTGGAGCAAGTGCATGTTTATGTGCGGCATGGTTAGTGAAAAAAAAGCAAAGCTTAGAGTGTACTCCTGATTCATGTGCAACGTAGGAGAGCGAACGCCAGTGGGCATTCGTCTCGCTGCATTCATACCAGAGCATTGGATAATGTGTAAAACCGGCCGTCGATTCCGAAACACTGACTTGGGAAATTCCAACGACCTAGACGGAGACTTGCGCATTAGGAGGGTTGTGGAACGAAAAGACGGCAGGGCGGTCGAAGGCTTGTGGTAAGTGTTCCTCCTATTTCGTGTTTCATCAACGAAATTACTTGCTACCTTTCTCGCCCACGCTATTTTTGTTGATTGAACTGCAGTTTTCTCGGGGAGCTTACAGACATAGGGCGGCAGGTAAAGGCTATGCTCGTATCTCATATATTTGACTAACCATTTGCAGTCCACATTCAATTACGGGACGGCCCTTCGAAGCCTTTACGTAGATCGGTCGGTTCAAAATTCTCAGATTCTCGTCGTTCTCAACTTTCAAACAGTCTGGGATTTCTTCCTGACTTCTTGCAAAGGCGTGGAGAGGTTTACTTCCGGTGCGGTCCTCTCTCTGACATTTCAGGTCGGGGTCTCAGGTTGCGTCGGTTATGTAGAAGCACGAATATGCCGCGAACTATAGAGTCCTTGGAGCAGGTTGTTAGTGGTTTGTATCCTTCAGCAAAGTGCAACCCGAGCACTCGACCTACCCTTATGATACGGTATGTTATGGGTTTCTATGTGTTTTAACGAGTACCTTACCTGTTACATGAAGCAACGGTCGAGATGAGAATCTTCTTGGTGAACCCCTCGATCTTTGGTCCACTACTTTTCTGAACAGTGACTAGGAAACACGATGACTTGCAAACGCCTCGAATATCTGCAGATTGGATTTGCCCAGGGTACAGCGACTCCGTTCTGGCTGTGAAACGGCCCTGATTCTAGTTGGTTTTAGCGGCGGCTGCGGCCTATAATCAAACCCTGGAGCCACTAGATAAACACCTTTCTAAATATCTCGATGGGCGTCCCATCCGGATCGACGGCAAACCCAGGGCATCTGGTGTGATGGACACAGTGAGTTGAGTCGAAGCGTTTTGCAATTTTCCACTAAACGGTCTGGCAGATCAGAGCGTCTATCGCCCATGGCGTCAAGGTATTCCGCATATCGTGTGAATCAGCACATCGTTAATGAACGTTCAGGTCCCTCAAGAATTCGAGGACAAAGCCATTGCGGACGTCATTGTACGTTTTGTATCTGACGACGGCGCAACCACTCAAAAATGCGACAGGAACAAGCCGTGGTCGCTGAATGGTTCGCAGGTCAGATTGAACCGAGTATTGAACGCGAGGGGTTTCTAACCGTTTTTATTTTTTTCAACAGGGTGTGAGATAGTTATTTACCTCCCGTCTGATTTGTTCGTCCGCTCAAGCTGGTAAACCGCCTTGAACTGCAGATAAAACACAGGAAGTCCGGCGTCTTGGCATGGGACCCCTTCTGGCGGACTTGTCCCAGAAGATGAAACAAAAAGCAGATCGTGGCGAAGAGGACCCTCTGAAAATACTCGTTCACAGCACGCACGATACGGCATTAGCGGCGATGTGTTCCACCCTTGATGTTTTCGATGAAAAGTGCGTACCTGTATAATGTGTTGTTCTTCCAGACCTAGAAAATGTTGCACCTTTAGGTGGCCCGCGTTCACTGCGTCGATCACATTTGAACTGTTCAAAAAATCTCAACCAGCCGATAGCCCGTCTTACCTTCAGACCATCTTGTCTCCGTTCAAGTCCACCACAGCTCCGGAATTTTGTAAGCTTTTACGTGCATCGCACATCGGACCATCTCATATTTTTTCTATTCAGTTGTTCGCATGCGATACCAGAACAAGAACATGGTCTTGCCTGTCTGCGCCGAAGAAGGAAAGCATCTGCCTGGCTCACCCGAATTCTGTACACTGGCCGCCTTCCGTGAGCGCGTCAAGGAACTTACACCTGTGGATTGGGATACGGAATGTGCGTCCACTGGGTGGTCATAGAATCGCCTATGTAGCATTTCAACATGTGCTTGTGTTTCGTTTCCCTTATCGTATTTTGCGTCATTGACGGACTTGCAAGCGATGGAGTTACATTGGCATCAGCGAAATTCTCCTTGATGCAGGAACATCCAAGTACATACATACTTCTTCCGGTCCCCGGACCAAGATCCGCCTTGAACTTGAGTACTAGCTTGAGTCCCTCAGAAGGAGGTAATGATCATCCTCGGAATATTGGGCGACTCACTCTTTTGATATCTTCGATGACAGTCATCGCTTCTGTGTCGCGTTCCAAGTCGCGTACGCATCTATTGTCGGACAGCAGCGGACAGCCTTGGGAAACGAGTCTATTTCTGTGATGCGGAAGGTAAACTGATCAAGATCGACACCCCGCCGCGTGTTGCCAGATGGGCGGGTGATTGCCCGAATCGGGCCAGCGATTGATGATACTCTCTCATCAGCCGTCAAAACGCGCAACATGGCTCGGATAACCGAGATTTCTGCACATGGGGATCACCGTGCCGCTCGGAAGCGGACTACCGCCCGTGGGCCCAAGTATTTAGCTCTTGCTTTCGCCTTTCACTTTCTTTCGGCTCGTCCTTTACACTTCACGACTTAATCTTCTCGGTTTGAAATCGGAGGCATTCGCAATCAATGTCTAACCTTCCGCCGCCGCCCGGTCTGCCCCCCATCCCATCGAACATCGGACAAATGTAGCGCGTCGTCTGGAGTATACCGTTCCCAACTGACTGTCGTCTTCTTTGCAGAGCAGCATCACAGCTCATTGGATCACTGCTCAACTTTTACCTCTTCGGCATACTCTCTGTACAAATTCGTGAGCCCATCTCGCCTTGGAGATATACGCGAAGCCTCATTTCCGTGCTCAGTCATCTACAGAATATGCTTCCCGCAGGATAAAGCTTCGATCAAATATATGGGTACCAGTGATCCTTCCTTTGACCGTGCCGGGAACTCACCTTTCGACTCCAGTGTACCTTATATTCCTTTTCATGGCAGTATCGACTTGCCTAAACGGTACCTTTGCCCGTTTCCTCAGAATCAGCCCGATTAACTTCGTGCCTAGCCGCCGACGTATATTTCTGGTATGCCTCCGGCTTTGGCAACCTTATTCAATTTGGCCAAGCACACATCTCACCTGTATGTATCCTCAAGTCCGGCGAGCTGCGATGCTGATCCCGGATTTACAGTTCTACACGCCTATCGGTGGCTCCATTCTTGCTTCGATAATTCAACTGTTTTTCTGTTACCGTATCTATATCATCAAGAAGGCTGCTCTCCCCCTGAGCATTGTGATTGCCGTCGTGAGTACAATTTGATGCAGGATAGAACGTGCTGTCTAACGGAACCAGATCTCAGTGATTCAGGCTATTGGAGGCATGGGTGGAGGTATCAAGGCGTATGCCGCTGCCAACCAAGACCACGACGAGCTCAGGACAGTTCTCGTATATGTATGTCTTCCTCACCACCCTTCTTGCTCACCCAATGACGTCTGTCTCGTAGATGTGGCTCATCGGGGACGCAGTAGCAGATGGTGCGTGTTTCGGCTAATTTTCCTTATCGCCCTCTCATTCGTCCCAAAGTTATGATTGCTGGAGCCATGACAGTCCTCGTAAGTGTTTTCACACAATCTATCTCTGCGCATTTATTCAAACCTCGTCTTTCAGTTAACGCAAGCAAGCCGCTCAAACCATCGCCAAACCAACGGCCTGGTGAAACGCATTGTTCGCCTGATCATTGAAACCAATGCTCTTTCTGGTGAGCCATTCAGCTGCTATTAAGTGAGATCCATCAAACTTAAATCTGTGCAGCTTCTGTTGCGATTCTCGGGTTGATCCTTTTCGCGGGTGTACCCGTTAGTCCCTCCACGCCCTTCTCAGAGTTTGCCGTTTATTAGCGTCTCCTCAGGGAACGAACTATTTCGTCTGCCCGACGATGGTCCTGCCTGGCATGTAAGCGTCCCCCTCCATCTTCGGCCAGCGACAAATTGCTCATGATTACACGCTCGTAGCTACGCCAACACCCTTCTCGTCACCTTCAACAACCGGGCATTCGCGAGCTCGGCGAACCTGACCCAACACACGCCGTCCTACTCGGAGAACAACAAATATCCCCGCCCGACAGCCCCGATGACCTTTGCGCCCAACCCCAAGGTCAACGATCATGTACTCGTCACCACGCACAAGATCACGGACGCGACACAAGACATTGATTTAAATCGCCTTGAGGTGCGCGTTTCGCCCTTTCCCCGTCTCGACCTCACTGCTAATTTCGGTCGCAGCGGGGTTCCTCCTCCGGCGACAAGCCCATGTCAGGCTGGGTCGACCAAGCCGACTTCTGATCACTGAACATTGAGCTCGGCGAACGCGCAGCCCTTCCACTCCTTTGACCACCATTTTTACGGCCTAATTTATCCCCTGCTTTGGGTTTCTAATTCGCCTATTTATTGTATCTATTTATTCGAGCACCCCGTGTATCCCGCTCACCTGTTGTTGTCTAAATTATCCAGGCTATCACGCTGGTGTCCTATGGGTTGGTCGGAGTCCATAGTAGATTACTATTACTCGGATGAACCCGAACAACGTCAGAAGGTTCCAGAAGCTTACCAGCAACTTACCAGTGGCAGAAGCTGTCAACTTGGTCAAAGCAGACTACATCCCTCAAGGCTCACGCCGCCCGCCGGGCACCGGCCAAGCCCCCCGCCTGCCCCAGGCTGCGGCTGGGGCCACCGGGCCTCGTCGTGCACTTCCCTTGACCGGCTTAGACTTGGGACAAGATTGACTCCAACCCAGGTAAAGAAAAGACAGGCAAAGGTTGGAATTTTGATCAATGGTCGCGGATAACCAACGTCGTTACTTGTCATGGGATCACCGCGTACAACCTGGAGGTTGTACGCGCTGTGACATATCAGGTGATCATGTGGTACAGAGAGTCACACAACGCGTCCATTACACGGCGGTGTTCAAGAGATTGATATTTGGGCCCTGTATGAAATCTCCCAAGCTCTGGCCCTCTCGCCGTGCAATGAGCCGGAACCGCTCCTCATCATCGTTACCTCCTTGCTTTCTTGTCTGTTACAGTGAGGTCAAAGTGAGGGTATCACAAGGGTATCATCACTGTTGTATCCCGCCCGGAGTCCCCGCTGGATTCACAACTTTCGGTCATTCTCCGAAGCGCGGCCGCATTGCTTTTGGAGGTTTTTTGTGCTTGAATACAAGTTCGATGGCAGCTAAAAGCCTAAATTGAGGTGGGTTAGATTATTTGAATGCTTACTGTAGACTTCATCCTCTGAATTCCAATACTTCAAGCCTGAAAGTGCGCTTGTTATTGTGTATCGGGTCGCGGCGTCGCGCTAATTTTTTTCAGGCACCAGTCAAAGTCAGTCGCTGCTTTTGCTTGTCTGCGATACGGTCTCTGAGCGAAAATTTACTCGGGACCGTGCGGTTCAGTAGGGCGTGGAACTCATTGAGCGAGAGCGGGACGGCGGGGCCAGGGCGCGCACGGCGGATCCGCGCTCAGCTGACTGCCAATTGCGTAAGAGAAGGTGGTCAAGGCAAGCTTGAGGTTGCTCGCTTCCGCAACGTAATAGCCGAATAGTAGTAATCTACTATCCACTCGGGTTGGTCGGCCCTACTTACCTCGACCAGGATGAATTATTACGTATACTATTTACGAATACAATTTCGACTTTTGAGGTCTTCACGTCGTCTGTTCTGAGTTTGCTTGATCTTCCTTCGTTTAACATCTTCAGCGTCGCAACGCAGACACAGACGCACATTGACGCGTCGATTTTGGACCGCTTGACAAGACTTGACGGCGACGCGCTTGGACCGCCCGGCGACAGCGGCGATACGACTGTTAGGCTGTTTAGGCTGTTCAAGTTGCGGAGATCCTGGACGTGCGGAGATGCAAAAGATCTACTCCATCAACGCATCACCGTTCCTCGCCGCCGTCGCGACGCGTGTCGATCAAGCAGCGGATTTCACGTCCACGCCGGTAGGCCCGATAACCCGAAACGCATCAAGTGCGGAGATGACTCAGACAGACCCTCGTGCTTACCACGCGTCGCCGCCGACTAGGTTGACGGTCCCTGGCATTTTCTGGATGTGGCGAACGGCGTGGAGGAATCAAGGGTGTCGGGTGAGAAAAATCAAGATTCTCCACGAAGATAAGAGGTGAAAAGATAGATGTATTCTGAGGAGGCTCGCTATAGACATCTAGAGACATCCGAAGTTTTGTCCAATGCAGAGTGTTGTCATTGTCGCGGAAGTCACTGGCAGCAAACTGCGCCCGTTAACCAGACCAGACTTTCTAACCGCACGGAAGGAGACTTGTGCTTCACGTCGTCTTTGAGAGCCGGGTGTTCCACGCTTGATTCTCCCTTACTCCCTGGAGGCATTTTGTCGAACGGAAGCGCAGAGGTACACGGTGATAGTGTGGAAGAAGTTTGAGGGTTGATGGCAGTGGATCAACATAGGACGGAGAGCAAGAGAGAGCAAGAGGCGGGAAAAAGGTGAGGCCAACTTGGCTTGAAGAAAAGACCCTATCGGGATATCGGACTCGGAGCTGCTGAGCCGAAACGCGTCAACGCGACGCTCACGTGGATGGTCCGTGCGCTAAGACACTTTCAGTTCCGAACTCCCACTGCGCTCCTCTTCACACCACCACCTGTATATACAACACCATGGGCTGGTTCGACGACAATCACCCGATGGGCTCCCGAGCAGACGAAGAGATGGAAGACGCCATCGAGGCCATGGGGTTTAACAAGTGGTACCTGGACCCGCAACCCGCTGGCGGCGCCTCTGAACCTGCACGAGTGGAGCACCCGGAATCCGAATGGGATGAAACCAAGTGGCGCAAGACCAATCTTCGGGACGGGGTGCGTCGACCGCCTGTTTTCGGCTTCGGCGTTCGTTTAATGTGTACATGGTGGGCAGGAGACGATGGCCAAGGGCAAAGCGAAGACGACGTATCTAGTGAACCAAACACTCACATAACTATCCGCTAGGTTCTGATCTTTATGGCCAGCTGACGGACAAGGACCTCCTCCCGCTGCAATACCAGAAACAGACGAATTCCCGCGGGTTCAACAATATGAAGATGTATCGCAAGCGCGAGGTCGAGCGGCTCAGCTGGAAGAAATATGGCGGGCCGAACGGTCTGAAGGCTGCGTGCGCTTGAACTCTGTGGACTCCATACTTGCACCACTAACCCACCCATGTATAGCAAAGAAGATAAGGAAGAACGGTGTCAAGCCTGCATCGCCCAAGGTCGGTGGCCTCGTCCGATCGCTCTTTAACTTTGAATTGAGAGGTGCGAATTTCAGAAGGCATCTAGCGCTGGCAAGACCAAGTCATCCACCTCCGCCGCTACGGGAGCCAAAGCTGGGGTTCTCGGCAAGGGGAAAGGGAAGGCGCTGAACAACGATTCTGAAGACGAATGAGACCCACCGTTCTGTCTTTCAAGTCTTGCAAACAGTACGCAAACCTCGCACTCGTGCACAGGACGAAGCTGAATATGGCCGTCAGCGAAGTACAATAATCACAGCAGTATTCCTGGATGTAACATACACCTTTTATATTTCGACGGAATGAATCCTAGTTTTCTTACCTTGAAGCACTCCAATTCCTTCCGAATCTCACCGTTCTATTTGTTAGCGGGAGCCGGCCATACTTCATATCGAAAGCAGTCTTCTCCTTCCAGCCGCCAATTTTGCACTGCCGGATGTTTATACGTCGTTCATCAAGCTCTGGGGGTAAAACGCCCTCGTCAAACGTACTTTCTTGCAGCTACCTGGCGCAGTACCGAATATGACCGGAACGGCGTCCACTACTAGCGCGACCCCTCGGTGATATTATATGCAGGCCGGATGGCCAAATATCTGTAACTCAAATTGCAAGTCGGGACCGTTAGCCGTCTCTGAGAGAGTATCAAATTGACCCACCAAATGAAAATCGTCGTTGTACGCACCGATGATCAAAGTTATGCGATATATCCCCTCCCATGCGGCCGGCGGGATGCGGGACTCATGTTGAAGTCAACTGAGGTCGCGCCGTCGCGGAGGGTCGAGTAGGCGGCTCCGTTCAAGACAACGTTGAAGCTGGTGAGAACCTTAGCGAGCCGTTCGCTCACAGGGCATAGAGGAGGCAACATGGGGCGCACGACGAAGGAATAACTGGGCGAGGGTCGTTTATATATTCAGCATTGAAAAATTCACTCTTTCGGTAACTCCCAAATTTGGGTGAATTGATTCGCGAAGTCAATATGTCCTGCTGTAGGGGTGAGCGCAACTCAAGGCCGATTGAATCTCCGTACTTGGATGTTTAGTGCTGTCAAAGAGGAGAGAATGTAAAAAAATGGGCGCGTCGGTATCGTCTGGGCGAGCATGAGAGAATCGCAGGTGAACAGCATCATACGCCCCTCGGTTGGAGTATATAAGTAGGAAATGCCCATATGTTGCTGGGCTGCGTCCTGAGGTAGGCGACGACTTCCTCTATTGTCAGCTGCCGGCTGAGGGCAAACAATAGACACTGTCGTCCAGCACTACGCCGAAGGAGGCAAGGAGGTAATCAACGCGCTCGGAAAGATTCGACATCTTGACGAGAATGAGGGAGTAGCTGAGCTCTGGGTTGGCTCTGTGACACAACTTAGGGGCCAACTTCCTAATTGGGACTTTTAGGTGAATTGATTCGAAAATTTGATGCGCTACGCGCAACGGCGCGTTATTAGTACTTGTGCTTCCAGGAGCCTATAGGATTCCAGCACGTATCTATCTATGGATTGTCCTCCACTTTATCCGGCACCGCGTGCGGCGCAGTAAGAGCCAACTGACGCAGCTCAGCCAGCTCCGTCGCAGACCTGAACACCGTCGAGAGTGTGAACCGCTCTCCGCACCGTGTCCGGAACTCGTCCTCCCGCGGCGATTTAACGGCGTCAAGGAAGGCGACAATCGCGAGCGCGGTCTGCAAAGATTCAGGTCATGGCCACTCAGGAAATATGTTTAATGCAACGCACATTGATATCGAGGGTCGCAGTCTCCTCAAATGCGGTGAACAAGGTCTCCTCCACCTGTTCCCGCGGAGTCTGCAGCTTGGCCATCACTTTAGCGACAGCCAAGATGGCAGGCGCGGAGGTGGAATGGTGTTGCAGATACTGCGAGTTGAAGGTCTCAAGGGAAACCTCATCGGGAAGAAGCTTTGACGCCAATTCCGTCAATACAGGGCCCACAACCGGCGAGGGCTCGGAGACCGAAGATACTGGGTGGTCGTCAGGAACCGAAAAAAAACGGAAGGCGCAGAAACCGACCTGTCTGACGGAAGTCGACGCGCCGTATGTGGACCTCAGGGTGCTCGGTATCGATCTCCACAGCACGCGCTAAAGCTTTCGAGGCTTGGAGGTATTTTTCTGCGGTCGATGTCTCGGTCCTCAGTCGCACAGTGGATGTAATATAAAAACTGACTCCGGCGAACGGCGACATCGTATGTCGCTATCCACACCTCGATATTCGTCTCCGCCAACGTCGCCAGCGGCTTCAGCAAATTGGCCGCTCTTTCCAGCGGGTCCGTGCACTGCAGGAGCTTCGAGCCATCGGGATCGTCGTCCTTGGGCGTGTGCTCAAGACCCTTGTCGTCATTGTTCGACTGCGTTCCAACAGCTGCTCGCAAAATGAGTCAGTCCGGCCACGAAGCAGGTCAAAAAAACAATCATACCTTTTTTGGCGTCGTCCTGAAGCTTCTGCGCGGCTTTCTTGGCCTTTTTCTTGGCTTTTTTCTGCGCATCCGTGAGTTGCGCTGCGCAGGGACATCAGCATTTTGAGAAGCACGGCCGACACATCGACCCACATGTCACCGTCTGCGCGGTGCCGATCGTAGGGTCGTCGTGCACAGCGACAAAGATCTACCCGAGCATGAGACTGGTTAGAATCAAGGGTACAAACTGGGTGCACTTACTCGCGCAGCAGCTAGCGCAGCCTTGACGTACGCTGGATGTGAGCGCAGATTATCTTCCCAGGTCAAAAGGCTACGCGGAGATGAGAATCAGGTAGGTGGCTCATCGAGGAGACAAACAAACGAACTTCAGGTAGATGTTCATCGTGAATTTACGCAGCGAATAGCCGTGGAAATCGTATTGGTCGTCCTCGAAGTCGTCAAAGACCTTGAGGTGCCGGTCAGCGCCGCTCGCCAACGAAATGTCATACTTTTCGCACCTTGCTCACAGCCATGTACTTCTTCAGCGCCGGACCGAAGTTCCCGTTCCGATTGTGCGCGTCGGCTTCCTCGACTAGGTAGAAGAGCGACTGCATGTCCTCGAGATCAGCACCAGGGCTGGCGGCGTCTTTCTGGAGCGCGTCATAAGCCAGAGAGAAGCAGAGTATAAGAATGATCCGCACTTTCGTGAACAGTCCTAATAGCACACTCGCCTCCTCCACCATCCCCGCTCGCAGCCGGTACTTCGCGCTCTTGGTGTTCAGGAAGCGGTCTTGTCCATCCAGGAACCGCGCATCCTCCAGACACCGCGCGCCTCCAAACAGGTCTCCGGCGCGTTTCAGCACGCGTCCTTTGAACATGTGGAGCTCCGGCAGGGTAGGGGTGTGCGTCAGCGCGACCTCTAAAACCTCAAGGGCTTGCGCATGTCGACCGAGGTAAGAATGGTGCTGAGCCAGGAAGTACAGCGTCCACAGGTAGCTCGTCGGCTCGATGTCCGTGGATGTCGACGACGATGGCGCGGTGGACGTCGCGCTGAACTTGTCCCGTGCGGTCACGGCAACCTCTTCTATGATCTGCTGCTTCGGCTGGTCCTGGTACAGACCTTTGATGTCCGAGAAAAGCGAGGGGACGCCCTTTTTGAGGCCAGAGACTAAATAGGGCTCGAGAAGCTCTCTGAAGTGGTCACCGGTCGCGATTGTTAGGGCGAGTCGTCGTGGCGCTGTGGCGCGCGGTATTTGAGTGGAAAACTCTTTGAGAAGGGTGAGTGCCTGAGGGGCGCTTGGATCCGTAGCATCTTCGGACGAATGTCAGATGTTCCTCCAGAGAGGGAGTGAACACATACCTAATGTCAATCCTAAATTCGAAAGATATCCACGATAGTATTCATAGCAATCCGGATTATGTTCGACAAGAACGCGCCACGCGTGTTCCGCCTCCTCCGAGCCCAATTTAGAGAGCAATCGTGCTGAAAAGATGTTTAGACGGGACAAACGTGAGATTGGGGAGTGTACCTCGAATCTCCATGATGGAGGTTCGGTCGACGATTGCTCTCGACTTAGCGTTGACGTCAAGCATCGCAAGGGCCTCCGTGAATTCGCCCATATCCTCTAAAAGGCGGACATGGTACAGCAAAGTCTCGGAATGTTCAACGTCGTAATCTGGGATGTTCTAATGGACTTCAGTGACACAGACAAGGTACGGTTGCCTGGTACACGCACTTTCAGCGTCGCCTCGAACAGTTCCAACACCTTCTTCGCCTCTGGAAGGTTACCATTCAGGTGATACGCGACGGCCAACGCAACCCAGTGCTGGCGCATCGCAGGTCGGATTTTGAGAAGGGTATGCCGAGTCTCCACCAATCCGTCGTAGATTCGTAGCTGCGTCTGCAGCTGGGCCGAGTCCCGTAAGATATTCAAGTTTTCCTGACCTTCGGTTGGGACGCGTAGGGATCGAGTGGGCTCATACTCACCTTGTCATATCGCAGCGCCTGGGTATAGCACTTGAGTGCCTCTCTGTAGTTCTTTTCTCCCTTATGGATAAGGCCGTACACATGCCAGCAAATATGCGATGAGAGATCGAGCTGCACGCCCTTGCGGACGAGCTCAACCCCCTCTTCGCGACGCCCCATGTGCGTTAATACGAGGCCCTTCATGCAGGTCGTCTCTGCGAAACATCAGCCGCGCGCCAACCAACTAGAAGGCCCGCCACGCACCTCCATGTTTGGGGAACTTCTTGAGAATGAGGTCCGCGGTTTTGAGACCTTTCTTCAGCTGCCTCGTCTCATACAGTGTCAGCAGTTCCTTGAACAAAGTCGATTCTTTTGGTGGTAGGACGCGGCCAGCTGGAATGTCCGACATGTTCCCCGGCGTTTGTGACTAGACTGTAACGGCTATTCGGCGCTTATAGATTCCTCAGACGCTTGCTCGAGCGTGTGTGTCGGCTGGGGACGGTCAGTGGGGCTACGAAGGGGAAGGCAGAAAGTTTGCGATGTCGGCGCGATGTAGCAATGGATTTGCCTATTCGGGCCGTGGTGCTCCCGCTGCCAGATCAGGGACCCGTGCAGGGTCGAGAAAACCAAAACGCCGGAGGAATAGGGATGATGGCGAATGGCGAAGTGATGGCGAAGTGATGGCGAATTGCCATCGTAAAGTACTTAGACGGAGTCTTCTTCAACGAATGTCGTTCAGGGAATTTTGTTTTTTATATATCTCATGGTACTGTCCACGCAGAATTGTGCACAACATTCACAATGTTTCGTCTCCACGCATTCCCCTCCACATGTATTCAACTAGTCCGTTCAGCAAAATCCCTCCACGGACGGCAATCGAGCTTCCCTGCACGGATTCTCTTCTACGAGATTCCGTCCACGTCATACACTTATTCTTGTTCAGTCAATTCCCTCCACGCAACTTCTCGCATTCCCGTCCAGGCGATTCCCTCCACCGCTCTCTCTCCACAGAATCTCTACCATTCTCGTCCAGCCAATTCCCTCCACGCAACTTCTCGCATTCCCGTCCAGGCGATTCCCTACAGAAATTCTCTCTACAGAATCTCCACCATTCTCGTCCAGCCAATTCCCTCCACGCAACTTCTCGCATTCCCGTCCAGGCGATTCCCTACAGAAATTCTCTCTACAGAATCTCCACCATTCTCGTCCAGCCAATTCCCTCCACGCAACTTCTCGCATTCCCGTCCAGGCGATTCCCTCCACAAATTCCCTCCACGGCTGTGCCTCCACGTAAACTTGGTCTTTCGTCCAGCGGAATCCCTCCATAGAATATGGCAGGATCCCCTTGGACAGATTCCCCTCCACATGTATCCTAAATCTCCTCTGACCAGCATGCCAGTCCTCGCTGTCGACATACTCACTAGGCTCATTGCCCATGAAGAGCTAGCAAGAACCCTACAGTTCTCGCAGGTACAACGCTTCCTCGAGTTCACTCGTCGTATCTGGCCAGAGATTGTAGGCAAGAAGGGTGTCCCTCCAGTTACTCTTCCTTCCCCTGCCGCCGCTCTTCTATCATCGGTGCTCAATCTCCCTCCTGAAATCATCAAACTCTCCTGGCTTGCGTTCAGCGATGTTGCTGCCACGTTGCAGCAAGATCCAGCTGAGTCCTCCCTGGATGATGCGTTCCGATTACACGCTGATGAACACAGAATTGGTTGGTCAATCCTCCCGGTGTAATATTGTCACGGCTCACAAGTGTTTGACAGGGGCAGAAGCACTAAATCCGCCCGTCACTGTGTGCTCTCAACCCGCCTGCAGAGGTCGAAGCCTCACTGATCCCATAGCCGTTGAAGCACGACTATATACCCTCCATCGAGGCGTACTCCCGGTCTTCTCACACTCCACATACTGCCGAGGTAAGTCTCTTCCCTGTTCTTTGCCACATGCTCATATCTCTTTCAGGCTGTCACACACGCTATTATCCAAACTACTCTGTGCGGCAAGCTAAAAATTCCACGTCGCAACGGGAGTACTATGATTCTTCCGTTCCTCGCTTCATCCACGTTACGGAGAGTTCCTTTGTTGAGAGGCAGCTATGCGTCTACTTTGAAATGCAAATGGCAACCACCCAGTACGTTCTTTGCCTCACCATTTCTCCATTTTGATTGAAATGCTCTCAGTTCATCCGCAGAGGGAATCGCTCGGATCTATAACCTTGCTCTCGGAGTATCGGAAATCCCCAATGCATCTCGTCTTAGCCATCAACTCGACGGCGAGCTTGTTCTCGATGCGTTTTTCTATCACGCCGTCTTGAGAGATAAATCATCCCAGTACCACACACTGTCCCTCCCGCATAATGGAGACCAACACCACCGCCTTGACGAAGCACTGAGAGAACGAAACGTTCGAATGATGGGCACCGGTCAAGAGTACTGGGGACATGCATGCAACCGTTGCATGAAGACTTACAAGGGTGACGATGGCAATTACTGTATGTATTCCTCTATCTTGCATTCTCAGTGCGCCAACATCTCAACAGACCAGCTCACTGCCGGCGTTCACGATGGCGTCACCGTCCGCCATCTTGCGTGCTCCGTACATAATTGCACGGAGCCTCTTCCCTCCCAAAAGGCGCGTTTTTGCACCACTCACTCGCATCTGAAAGATGTCTGCTACATTCGAGGATGCAACTCCGCCACCGAAGCCGGGTTCCGCACATGCAGCGTTCAATCACACCGTGCTCATGAGCTGGCTTCAATCGAAAAGCATGCCGCCATGTTCCAGTTACACAACCGCCTTCAGAAAAGCGGCATCTCACAGGTTCCCAAAGCAGGTTCCAGCTCATCGGACCCCGTTACGGAGGATTCAGTGCCAGACTCCGTCGCGGAAACCGAGAATGAAGAGCCCTCAGCGGACTCGTCTGCTGTAAAGGGCAAGAATTCACGCAGCTGGACTCACAATGAGCAGCTTTTTGTCCGCTGCTGTGGCGTCATAATCTCCCGCGTCACCTTTTTCGGTTCTGAGGGAATAACCGGTGTAGTAGTCAGTCCCTCCTTCTTCTCCGCAAAATCAAACTGACCCTGGCTCCTCTAGGCCTTTCTCAAAGCCACTTTTCCACCAGGGTATCCGGGCGCAATGCCCTCCTATATCTTTTATGACAACAACTGCTCTTTCAGAAAGCATTTGCTTGCATGCAAAGACACCTACTTCGACCATGTTGGCCTTCCTGTCGATGTATGGCACTTCAAATGCAAACACAAGGAGGGCGACAATTTCTGTCAGGTTCATTGCAACCCCGCGAGGTTCCTTGAGCTCATCGGCGAAGACGGCAAATGGATCTTCAACTCGTCCGCTGCAGAGCAAAGCAACGCATGGTTCACCAAGTTCCAGAATGTTGTTCAGGAGATGCCTGTTCTACGGTGCGTCCACAGATTCCGGGCTCAATCCCATTCTCATTGGTGTGTACAGGTACAACTTTTTCCTTGACGAGATGATTGCCATCCACAACCGTCAAGTGGTGTCTGAGCTTGCACGCAAAGGCGAGCAACCGCACATGCTGCCCAATGAGGTCCTCCTTGGTACATACACATCCCCCTCCTCTGCTTAGTCTCGAACTTGGGAAGCGCTTCAGATTATTTTTGTACTTCACAACGCCTAGTACAACTCATGTATTAAATCCTGCTAATCTTCACCCTCGTCTGGGAACATTGCCACGCCATAGCTGGCACTCTCTATCATGACCGCAACACCCCTCTCCTTGTTCGTCATGTCGCTAAAGTCCAAATCTAGATCCTGCAGGATCAAGCGCATTCCCACCTCAGGGACGAGAACCCGTCCGATGAACTCGCGCAATCCAAGTGGATGAGTAGCCTCGCGATTCACGGCATTATCAGGAAACATGCTGAACAGTGCTTCATGTATTATCACGGCACCCAATTCACCGTAACTATCCAGGTTAGTCAGTATAGCAAACACAGCCAAAAAAAAACAAGGGTAAGACGCACTAGCCAGGCTGAGTCTTCTCGAACATTGCAAACTGTCCAGCCACCCCGCTCACGCTCCGTGACCCCACCGTCTCCAATGCACGGAGAATGTCTCTCCAAAAGATGCACCGCATTCGAGGGCCATCCTGCTGCAAACTGGGGGGTGTAGCGGCTTCGGACTCCGGATATACAATTGGTCGACCGGGGTCGGCCAAAATGGCCCTCAGATCAGCCTCCATACCCGCCACACGCTCTCTGAGAATCTCCCAGTCTATCGATGTCGGCCAGCTATTCTTGAGAGCGAGGGCCATTGTCTCGCTCTCGAAGATATGCTGGTGGCACACCGTGGAGAAAATGGCGGAAGATGTCTTGAGTCCAAGTGCGTTCGATGGGCGCGCATCTCGGTATGACTTGTGCAAGGTGTCTTCTAGTAGCTTGACCAGCTTTGCGCTGGGTTTCGCAGGAAGTAGGCGGTCGCAGTATGGACACAGTTTTTCGGGGTCAACTTCTGGCGAGCTAGAACCTGATTTGGATGTTAAGTGATTTGCGTACCAAGGTGCGCTGGCCACTCACGGCTTTCCACTTGACCCCCAAAATTGTAGTTTTCGAACAACAGTCTGCACCGCTGTCAACAGTTGTAATTGCACGGTGACAAAACCACATACACGCTTTTTTCGTCCGAGTACCTTGGCTTTTTACGAGAGTCTGGGCTCATCGGAAAGGGGCGGGGGCCTTTTTTTTTGGTTCAATGGCAGCCCTTTGAGATCTATGCCTGTTGTACGTTGCTGCCGCGGAAGGAAGAAGCGTGGCGGAGATTCTTGACCATGCACCGGCAATAACATGGAAGGTTTAAAGGTAGATGTGTGGCGGCAGCAACAACCGGGCCGGTCCCGCCATCTCGTTCCCGCAAAAGGTTTATATATGGACAGTAAACTGTCTTACAAGATGCGCTAATATATATCTAGACCAGGGCATCGGGAATGTCTTCGGTGTCCAACAGCCATTGGCAGATACCGTCTGCTGCCCGCCGGCTCTGCAACCTATCCCACAACGGCAGCTCGTCTCGCACGGCTTCGATGAGCTGCCGGGCCTTGGAGGAGCCATACATTCTGTGGTCCCGCACCAGCCCCTTGATAAAGGTGAGACCAACATGAACGTCAGGCCAAAACGTGTCATGTACGAACATGATGCCTACATGGGCAGCAGCAGAGAAGCTAATGACGGTGTGGAGGGAGAAAGGTGGGAGGATGAATGAGCACCGATCCTCGACGAGAACGACGGTCAGCCCGTCAAGAGCTTCAATCGCCGCAGGCACGAGTTTCAGGTCCAGCTCAACCGGATGTCTGCGACCCCACCATTCCAAATTCTGTGCGGTAGGCGGCCAGAAGAGCCAAAGCTTCTTTCCGCCACAGTGAACCATTTGTTGCACTGCACCGGCATGGTCAATGTGGATTCCTGAGATCCACCCCGCTGGACATATTCCTGCAGACTCCCATGCACGCTGAGCGGCGGTGTCCACACCTTGCTTGTGCTGTGCCCCGTAGTCTCTGAGGCAGGTTTTTGATGGCTCATGGTGAGGCAGTGGTACCAGTCGGGCCAGTTCGCCTCTCGGAAAGGCTTCGCCATTGCTTCGAATAGCCAGGTCGGGACCCAATGCAGACAGCATTGCACGGTAGTCCAAGCAGCAGGCCGCCATGCCTTTCGACGTCGCATCAACCGACATGCAAGCCACAAGAGGCTCGTGGGCTTGGCGGAACATGAATCGGGTTAGAAAGACAGAGACAGCAGGGTCATCCCCAACCCCCCCGTGTCCCAGAACCGCGAAGTCCATGGTTGTTTCCTGCATCAGGTCCTCGATAACAGCCCCGAGGGAAGGAAACGGTGTATTCGGAGGCTGGATGACCGGAGCAGTAGCAAGGCAAGATAGGGGCGTAGACCAGCCGGAAAGAAGCTCCAGTACAGTGAGGACGACAGTCTTCGCCTCCTCGTTCGGGTGGTCAAAGGGCTTTTGCAAAAGCTCTTGATACAGCTCAAACACCCATTCATTTTCGGGGACCTCAGGGCCTGCGGGAGCTAAAGGAGCGGCAGACCTCGTCAGACAGACACCTTGCTCAAAGATGGTGTACGCACCGCGATTCTCTGAGCTCTCCAACTTCCGTTTCTTACTGTCGATATTGACAGTCCTCCGACTAGCCCACTTGTGATCCTTAGACAAGCGCTTGTATTGCTCACAGATGGCCCAGAGGTTTGTGTGGTCAGGATGTAGATCACCAGGAGCCACCGGAATCCATGTGTCATCAGCACCGAAGACGCGCCAGCCATCCGGAGTTCCTGCCAAATCTCCAACCGTTGCACCGACAGAAGGCAGGCTTTTGTAACGCTTGTAGGGCATGCGTCGCCCGCCATGTAGGAAAGAGAGGCCTGAGGATTGCAGGTCAGATAATGACAGTATACATGAATCAGGAACCACCGACATTCGGTCATTCCCAGGAGGTCGGGGCCTTGTGCGAAAATTGCGAAAAAGTGCGAAAATTGCGAAAAGTGCGAAAACAAGTGTGAATGTGGCTGTGCTCAGCCAAATATGCGCCCACATTGCTTAATTACATTGACGCGTCGTCTCGTCACTCTTCACGGCCTTTCCGGCACGCTGCCAGTTCCGCCTCAACACCTTGCGCTCCACCGGGCTGCGCACTGGCACGCCACCCTTTTTTTTAATGTGCTTTAACTCTAAGTACTGATATCTTTTACTTACAATTGTACCCCGTTGATTTCTTTCGTGAGTTTCCTTTGTTCTTGCATTCGAATTATCTACAGACAGTACATGTGCGCTACGCTATGTACGGGCCACTGCGACTTCCGGCTCTGCAAAGCACCCCGTGCGCTCACGCTGGTGCGAGGGCGAGATCCGCCGGCACGAAGCAGATGCCGTGAGGCTCTGCGCGCTTCGACTCCGAGGCCGACTTGTGTAAAGCAACTGCACTGACGCTGACTTGTCCCCAGCGGCTTTGATGCGCTCCCGACTGCGCAGACCGTGCAAGGCCAAACGGGCACCCTCTGTGCTTCGGTGCACGGTGTCCACACTTGTGTCCATCATCCTCTCGGGGCGGAACTCTTCTAAAAACACATCAGCTCGGAGCTCCCTTCTCATGACAGGAATCAAAAAAAGGAAAGAAAAGGAATAGGGCCAGCGCGGAAGAGCGTGCCAACGGATCGGACACAAAAACGTAACGAAACGAAACCGAAAAGGCAGGGTGGATGAAAAGCAGGAACTCGAACACGCACATCATCCCCCCACACCTTCGGATCCCGCTGCAACTCCCACGCCTGGATCAGAATTGCCGTCCCCTTCTTGATCGCGTACTTGCCCCCGCCGAGGGTCATGTCCTCGATGGGCGCGGCGGACCGCAGGGGCGCGGGCGCCGCGAGGCGGAGGGTTTCACGCATTACGGCTGGGTGGGAAGGGGGGTTAGTGTTTGATGATTCGAGGGGTATTTGGACAGAAGAGGGAGGTGGGAGGGGAGGAGTGGGTTTCGCAAGTTCATTTGAAAGATTCCAAAGCCCGGTTTGCGGGATGCGGAAAGAAAAGGACGCGCCGCGACTCACCAACCAAATACGTCAACCTCGCGAAGTCCTCATATTGCACCTTCCTTTCCCCCAGCACCCCGTCGATCTGCGCGCGCAGCGTGCGCATCCTCTCGGGTAGGGGTCCCCACCGTACCGTATACGGTTACGGCCGTAAGAATTGCGGTGTTTACGGCGTCAATTCGACCGTAACCGTAACCGTAAGGACTTTCTCAATGGGCTTTACGGTACGGTACGGTGTTTTTACGGTGTTTACGGTGACTTACGGCCGTAAAAAGGGACAAAAAATTCTCAAGGTGAAACGAGACCCATGTTGAGGCTCCAAGGGCTGTCTACTATGGCCGGATCACTACGGAAAGGCTCCTCTGCCGCCGTGTACGTTCACTGAGCTATCAGCATTTAATGTCGGGCATCTCGGCTAAGTTTGTGTCAAGTTATACCGGCTTCGGGAATTACAGTGGGGTCTAGTTTCCAACCTGTGATACTTCACCTTGCTCGAACACAGTTCTCTACCCGCTATGGCACTCCACTGAGCTACATTGTTAACTTGCGGATAGCCGGGATCCCATTGGATTGTGCCACCGACTCGCGAGAACCCGCTATGTTGTCTTTGGTACTTGAAGTTGTTTGCAATGACATGCATTCAAGTTGCATTCAAGTTGTGTCTCGACAGCCTCTTGGATAGAGAGACTCTGTTGAATGTTTTCTGAGCCCTGGATTCATTGGTAGAATATTTGTCCTGCAATTTTTTGTTCCAGTTCCGAGTCTGACAAACTTGCCTTTACATCATTCGATCTCTGTAGGTCGCGCGTTCAATATTGGATGCCTACAGGGCTCGTTGCCGCGAATTCGAGCTTCAGCGTCGTCCATAAGGCTCGTCAATTGGCCACCAATTTACGGTCCGTAAAGCACCGTACACGGCCGTAATTTTACGATGTTTACGGTGTCGTGCGCGACCGGAACCGTAACCGTAAAGCCTGCCGCCCAGGGCCTTACGGTACGGCTACGGAGGCCGTAAATCCGTAACCGTAAACCGTAATTACGGCTACGGTGGGGACCCCTACTCTCGGGGTTCTTGAGGAGGTAGTACACCATGAACGTCATCATCCCGGATGACGTTTTGTGGCCTGCGTTGTGTCGCGGAACTATCAGCTACCGTAAACTCGAGAGGGGAGGGGGGAGGGGGAGGGAGCGAAGACGGGGGAGGAAGACGTACCAGCAATGAGGAACGTCAGCAGCTACACAACAAGCAAGACAAATAGTCAGCATCGGTATTTCCAGGAAAAAGGAAGAAAAAACGCACATTCTCCGCAATACTCTGCTCGCTCATGCTCTGCCCCGTCTTCGGGTCGCGCGAGTTGAGCATGATGTCGAGCAGGTCGTGTTTCGGGATCGGGTGCGCGTGGAGACGACTGGAACACGTGTTAGCGTCATATGTTATTGACTTTCCAATTGAGAAGGAAGGGGAAGGGAAGGCAAAAGCCATTGGAGGGAGGGAGTTGGGTGCAACAAGGGAACAAAGAAGTGTTCATCCAAAATTGAAACAAACGCGAAAGCCAGGGAAAGGGAAAGGAAAGGAAAAGAAAACGAGAAGCAGAAGCACGCACTCTCATCAGCCAACCCCTTCCTCTTCCGCCGATCGCTCTCGTACTTCGCGCTCGCCCCGCGCATCGCGGAGGGGCCAAAGCGTTCCACTATCGTACGAGTGTAAGCGTGAGCAGTTCATCGATTCGGATGCAGGACGGGGTGAAAGAGGGACGCAGTTAATCGAAACGGACGCAGGACGGGATAGAAGGGGAGGTAAGGAAAGAAGGCAAAGGAAAGGAAGGCACCTTTTCCGAAATATCAGGTGGAGAGGGTGCAGGCGATCGGGTGCAGGCGAGTTTGATGTGGTTGTCACTCGTGTCATCAAGATGACGACAATTCGAATGGCGAGGGTTGTAAGGATGTACGCCCACAGCTGGGCCTACTTCCCTTACTATATTAATATATTTGTAAATATTATGTTTTGCCTGTTACTATTAGGATCAGGGGTTCAGACGGGGGTGGTAAACTAACTTGCACCCTACCTCTGAACTCCTGGTCACTATCAATATAGTACTTTGGTCTGGTTCACTCGGGTGATTTGTGTAAGTTCCAAACCACCACCTCTTATACTTTTTTGAACCCCTACTGCTCCCTGAAGCACTATATTGACGAAGAAAAAATCTTCGGTACTACACAAAACACAACAATTCTACATGTCCGGAACTGGTAGCCACGCTATGAACCCCGCGTCGGCGGCGACGGGGGATACATCATTCGCTACTGCCGCCTCACAAGCCCCGGACGATGTGGACGGGGAGGCGCCGCGGGTCGCAGGGCGACTAAAAGTCCATTCGGATGGACGCGGCGGCGCCTACCTGGTCAACCCCAATACGGGCGAGATCTGGGAGGTATCGGATGACGAGACAGTTCAGCCCCAGGAAGGGCCTCTGTCCCGTCGCCGTATCCCGAGCCCGCCCGTCCAAAATGCGGGTCGCGACGCCCCTTGGGCCATCAGCAGCGACGAAGTGGACACGGCAGCAACGGACCCAGAGTTCAACTCTGAAGGACTGCTCGCTGCCCTTGTCACCGACATCCGCACGACGGCGTTAACCGACGAACAGCTGTCTAGGTTTAACGCTCTCCGCGGGGTGCTGTCGCTAGGGCGTGATGCCCTGCTGACCACCACCCAGCTGGTAGCTGGGGGCAGGACGGACTATCAAGGGGCTCTCGGGCGCGATTAGGGCCCTGAGAGACGACGTCGCCGACAAAATTGAGGCACTCAGCAACACGGCCCTCAACTCGACCGCGCGCCTCAACGCCACTCTTGAGAACAATGTGCGCATACTCAAGGCTACGGGCACTACGCAGGAGCAACTAGCACTCCTAGTAGCAGCGGTGGGCAGTGCGCGCGCAAACCCGATGGCGCCAATTGCGATGCCTCCGGTTCGCGACGCACCACCGCACATGGCCGCTAACTTCGACGGACTACAACCCGACCTCGATGGAGCCCTACCCCCTCGTGGGGAACAAGAGAGCGACGTCGAGTTCCACCGACGAGGCGCCGCCATGCTGGCCCGCAAGGCGCGGGCCGCTGCTTCGTTCGACACGTCCGGGTTCCGCGGAACCCAGCCCACGACTGACACGTCCGGATTCCGCGGAACCCAGCCTACGTCGATACTGAAGTCCTTCTTCCCCGTCGACTTTGCCTTCCCGCGCAGTGCGCGCACGTCCTCTTCCACCTCGCTGTCCAAGTCATCGCTGGCGCTATCGTCGGAATCTGACGACGACGATTCGCTGTCGCTGGGGTCGGGCACGTCGTCGCGGTCCTCCATGTCCTCCGGCGTGATAGTCCATTTCGCATTCGCCAGTCCGTCGTCGTCTGGAAGGGCAGCTTCGGCACACTCCTCAGGGGCTGAATGCTCGTTGTTAGATTTTTCCAGGTGTGTCGGTCCGGCTACTCACTGAATGCAGTATGAAGATATTCCTTCATGAATGCCAGAACATCGCGCGCGAAGCGTGCTTTAGACCAATGCGCCCAGTGACAGGGTGAGGGCCCGTGATTCCGACCGTACGATACCCTGAAGTACCAGTGTTATCAGTTTCGTAGCACGTTTCTGGTGAATCGGAGATACACGCACGTTACGGTCCTGATTTCGCCTGCGTATTGCGGCATGGGTCCACCAAAGATGGCCACTCCGTGTAGCCCAGTATACTCAGCAACGCCACGGAGAATGATAGACATGAAGCCTCCCAGACCGTCGATGCACCTACTCAAATGTCGCATTGAGCTCAGTCCCTCTTTTCTAACTATCGACTTACCGCTGACGGTCGGCAGGCGCTTTCGAAGCCCCGTTTTTCATCGCAGCAAAATACTCTTCTCGCGCTCGAGTACCATCTTCTTTTGCGCGCTGCCGCAGCGCGTCTTGTTCTTCGTCCGAGAGTTCGCTGAACAGTTCTCTCGCCACCTTGGCACGAAAAGGGGCGTCGGGTCCCTTCTTGGTGCGCAGGGTGACTCCGTCAGCCTCCACACTGGACGCCTTCCATCGAGCAGTAACAATGGGCAAGATCTCGGTCTCGTATGCTTCGTGCATGTATTGCTGGAACGCCTGGCGTGCCTTCGGCGGCGAGCTGATACCAGCCAGCTTCGCGAGGAGTACTGCATAGGGGTCGCGGGATCGGTCCATTCTGGTCGGACGTTGGAGACGTCGAGCTCGATATTTCAGCCAGCGACTTATTCGCTAGGAGAGGTTTAGTCAGTCACGCGCTGGACCCACAATCATCACAACCATCAACCTACCGCATTCATAGTGTCAATGCGCTCTCGCTTCAGCTTCGTCTTCTTCGTCCAGAACCTCGATTTCGGGCACGGCAAACTTGTCGTAGGTCGGGAGGGGTAACTCTGGCTCCTCGTAGTCGTCCAACCGCCAAGGAGTACTGCATAGGGTCGCGGGATCGGTCCATTCTGGTCGGACGTTGGAGACGTCGAGCTCGATATTTCAGCCAGCGACTTATTCGCTAGGAGAGGTTTAGTCAGTCAGCGCTGGACCCACAATCATCACAACCATCAACCTACCGCATTCATAGTGTCAATGCGCTCTCGCTTCAGCTTCGCTCTTCTTCGTCCAGAACCTCGATTTCGGGCACGGCAAACTTGTCGTAGGTCGGGAGGGGTAACTCTGGCTCCTCGTAGTCGTCCAACCGCCAAGGAACGCAAAAGTGGAACTCATTGCACCATCTTGAATGTAGTCGCGTTCCGCACCAGCCACGCTCCAACGCGTCGGTGTAACCAGGAATGTGGGGCTTCAGGATAGATTCGCGCGCGCCTTCCGCCCACATCTTCAAGCTCTTGCGGTCCCTCTTTGCGAGGCGTTTCCAGTTTTTGCTCTTTTCCGTGGTGCGAGTGGCCGAGCTTCCCTTTGCCCATTTTCGTCTACGGAACTGGCGCGTAAAGAAATTCTTGCAATCAGCCTTCCCTTCACTTCAACCCGCACGTAGCATCGTCTCACCTGGCTTTCACAGACGTTCTGGGATTTTTTTTGTTACGACTTGGCTCAGAGCGGGACAAAGGCGCGACAGACAGAGCAGAGATCAGTCAACAAATACGAATCACCACCCGTGTCACACACACCAGCGTGTCCGCTATCCCGATCTGTCCTCCCAAATCGGACCGTAGATCTGCAATCTCGCATAAACCCGGGTGCGTCTGGTCGCCACATCATCCTTCTCTTTCCCTACCATGACCCACTCCCGTTCCCCAGTTGTTCAGCCGTCTTTTGTCTTGCCCCAGTTCCACCGTCAGCTCGTCCATTTCCATATCTGACTACTTCTAACCCTTTGCCATCTTTCTAGTGGCGGCGTTGATGGTGGTTCCCTTCGTCGTCTCGCAGGTTTTTTCATGGCGCCCCAGCTCCTTCAAGCCCCTGGGCCACTGTGGACCCGACGTGTTCACATGCCATCCCTGCTCCAGCCCCTGCGCCTGCCCCGCGCGCTGAAAAAGCCGCAGCCGCAGCAGCGCCGTCTGCGCCTCCCCCCACCTCCTACTCGCGCACCTGCGGGAGCGGGCTTGCCCGCTCCTCTCGTCGCGCTCCTCCGCGACAATGAAGGCCCTTTCGTCGCCAACGAGGGTGTTCTCCGTGACTCCCACTGAGCCCCTGGGGCCCGTCGACGAAGAGGTTTCCCGCTCCGAGTGGTACGCGATCACTCGTGGGCGCTTTGTTGGAGTTTTGTCGATCAGTTGTGAGCCATTTTTTCTCTTTTACTTTACTTTGGTTTAATTCCCTGGATGTCTAGCGCCCTCTCTGCCGTTGCCATCAGCGGTGTCGCCCACGGCGCGCGCAAGGCATACACCACCCAAGCGCTGGCCCTTGACGCCTTCTAAAACAAGGCTCTCACTTGGGGGGGCGTCCAGTTGCTTGACTGTGAATCTGTTCATCTTCGTATTCATTGTCCTCGTCAATTGACCAGATATACTACTAGGCCCAATGTAGTCTACCTCCTTTTTAAAATTTGTCCCTGTGCCCGCGTGTCCCTGAATAAATCCTGCTTGTCCCCAAAATCGTTGTCGTAACTAATGAGCCTTCCAAGCGCAATTGTTCAGTCTGGGCCCTCGCCCCGGGCGACGGCGCTGTGTCTGTTCGATCTCATGACCTTGTAGTCACTCCTGTGCCTGTAGCCAGGGGCTCGCCTTCAGCCAGATTTGTGGCTAGTCGAGGGAAATCATCGGTGAAAAACCATCGGACCTCGCTCCGGTGGTTCCACATCAACGCCACCATCAACGCCACCATCAAAAGAAGTAGGATCAGCGCCCAGCCATGCGTGCGGCTGCAGCCAGGAGTCCAGGACCTTAGACCGCTCACGCCGTTCCACTCGCCTTCTACCGTTCGGTGGCTACCCCACCACGTCTGCATTCTCTCCTGCGGACCTCTACTGCTGTGCTGCACCACTTATCTTTTGTTTTGTCCCCCGAACCCCCATCCCTCCTGATCATATTTCCGAAACCGAACCAAAACAACCACTTTACCCGGCTTTATTCCCATCCACTCGTTGCCTGCTTCTGATTCTCCCTTAATCAATCTGCCTTGCTTCTTGTTCTTCAACGGGTCTGGGCTAGACAATCCAATTTAAAAAAAGTCCGTAAGCAATACCCCCAATCAGTCCCACAATTCTCCCAGGTTGGTATCATCTCCCTTCCCCCGTTCGCTCTCAGGCCTCTCACTCAGAAATGAGCAATGATCTCACTTCCCGCCGAAATTGCCAAGCTAATGGCCGCCGGACAACCATCCCGACCCTGTTTCCGCGGCCGAGTTGGAAGCACTCATCGCCCCCCTCAGCAACGCACAGCTTGACGAGCTGGTCGAGCTTATGGGACTTGGCGATCTCGCCCGCCAACTCCCCCCCTTCTGGGGAGAATCATGACTTCCGCCCAGCGGATTGTCCGCAACCGCCCTCCCGAGTATGACGACCACATCGACAGCATCATCCGGAACATGAGGGTTGTGGATATCGATGGTACGTGAAGTTTTAATTTTCATCAGGGATTCACTTACAGTCGAGCGCGTTGCTTGTAGAGAATCCGCCCACTCCTCCTCCTCCGGTCTCTCCCGAGCTTCCCCACGTCGTGTATATCGATGGTACGTTCTGGAGGTTTCGTGTTGCTTCACAGCTTTTACTTACATTCGAGTCCGTTCGTTGCTTGTAGACGATCCGCCCACGCCTCCTCCGGCCTCTCCCGAGCCTCCCCAAACCCCGGAGAAGAAGCGCGTCACCCGGTCCACCCCATCCACCCCGCGCACCAGGGATACGACGTCGTTTCCCCCACCAAAACCGGTCGCGCGGGAACCTGGTTTGAGGCGGGCGCGCTTACGCAAGGTGTCCGTGGAGCGGCCGTGCGCGCAGCAGCGGGCGGGACTCTTAGTGCCCGCCGCAACAAGCGTTCTGGTGCATACGGGGTTTTCTTTGGTGGGGAGGTTGGAGTCTTCGAGAAGTGGTCCGACACGCAGCGTGCAACTACCGGCCACGGATTGGCCATCTACCACGGCTTCATCGACCCAACTTCGGCGCACGCTGCGCTCGCCTTCGCGCGTTCCAAGGGCTGGACTGGCGACTCCTCCGCGCCCTCCACCGCCCCCACGCAGTCGGCTTCCCCCCTCCCCTTTGCGACCTCTTACAACGAGAACCCTCTCAACTCCGGCACCACCAAGAACCTGTGGTACGCCGTGTGCCGCGGTGTCGTGCCCGGCATTTACCGTTCTTATTTGGAATGTGCTCTCAATACGTGCGGTGTGAAGGGGAACTTGTCCTGCGCATTCGACACCCGTGAAGAGGCTGAGGCCGCGTTGTTGGCCGCGTACAACGACGGGTATGTTCGCGCTATCGCCCGCCCGCGGCCGTTATAGAATAGGTGTAGCAGTACAGTCGTCGTTCGTTGTCGTTTTGAATGTCATGCGATTCCCTCCTCCCCCTTTGCCGTGTGCCCACACACCTGTATTTGAAACCAGCAAGAGCTGAAGAGCAGAGTCCTGGATTGATACTGATGGGATTTGAGTTCGTCACCTAGATTGAGACTGTTGTGAAGTTCGTCACCTAAAATGAGCCTCTTTGTCACAAAAAGTCACGATTGTCACGATTGTCACTCAACGTTCTCGACGACGTCCTCGACCGCAGAATATAGCTGGGCTCTTGTAGAACCGCCGATAAGGTAGCGGTTGCGTTTCAGTTCCATTTTATAAAATAAATTCTGCTGCACCATCTTTGTGCGGGTCAGAATCACTAAAGGGTGACGAACTCCAGACTTGCAGCAATATTTCCATTCCAAACGCATAATAAGACTCTGTGTTCGTGTTTGATTTATCCTTCTAGCCATTTCACTGCAATACCGAGGCAAGTAAATATTTCAGTCCCATTTTCCCTGTCAGTGTAAAGCGCATTATTGAGAAGCGGCATTTGTCCCCATGCCCTGCCTGTCGTATAGGATCGATTCAAATTCACTGGGGTGACGAACTCCAACAGGTGACGAACTCCAACGGGTGACGAACTCCGCCGACGTCCGCCTCTACGTCGCTTGCTCTCCTTCTACCTCTGCCTTCTTCTTTCTTCCGGCACCACACAACTTTTTGGTCAGCAGGTTTCCGTGCCGTTGGGAAAATAAACCGCTGCCATAGGACTCTTCAATGTCCTCGTCGCCGGCTAATTAACACCGCCACTCGCCTCCGTCTTCCCCTTCCCGCCATGGTACGCAAAAAATCCAAACGGACTCCAGAGGAAATCCGAGACCGCCGCGCGGACAAAGCTTGGGCATATCGCCAGCGCAATCGCGAAACCGTTAACGAAAAAGCGAGACTGCGAATGCGCCAGTGAGATTTGCTTTGGCGGCATATTTCCCCTTGCTCCGCTCACACCGCTTTCAGAAAACGAGAGGCGTTGAAAAGCGCTCCAAGCGCAGTCCAGCTAGAACATGCGATACGATCAGAGCAGTACCGGAGACATTATATGGAGTACGTACTGTTACACTCCAAATTGGCTACTCACCAAGTCTCCAGCCGCTGCAAGGAAGCCATGAAACCTCTTCCTAAATTGCCAGGCAAGGTTGTCAAGGCGTCCAGCCCCGTCAAAGCCGCGGTGCAAACGCCCCCTCGCCAGCGTCCCAGAGCATCAAAAGCGCCCCCCACTCCGAAGAAAAAAGGTGTCGCACCACCCCAGTCCCCTTCCGTCAGAACATGTACGCCGAGCGAAAAGAAGACGCGGGAACCTACGCAGGTCACCCTTCAATCGCGTGCTCGAGTATCAGGATCACCTTGTCCGCGTTCGCTGGCCGACATCGACAAAGACGATGACGAGGATACCGACGAGGAAGGATGGGAAGGGGACAGCGAACGAGAAAAGCTTGGGCCTTTGCTCAATGCGACGGGACACCCGGATTATGTTCCAGAGCCAGGACAGACATGTTACATCCGAAATGGTCGTCGTTATTGGTTTTAGTCACTTAAATCACCCGCGGTAGACTTCCGTGGCAAGAAAAATAAATTGTTGCAACCAGGAGACTGAGAGACAAGCAAAGACGACGTAAGACGACACTAGCTATATGCTTTTGGGGATAAGACGGAGGGTGCCACAAGAGACAAAGGCAACGAGCGACAAAGACGACCCATAGGAAACGACACCCGTTCACTACTTGGCCAGGTGGGCGGCGTCGGGGTTAGTCCCCACAAAAGGCATGATAAAGCCATGCTCCGGAAGGTCCCCTTCGATCGGGAACGCGTCGAGCGCCGTCGCGTTGCTTGTGCGGCGCTGCGCCTCGCGCGTATCGTGTTCCTCGCGGGTTGCCCGGGCGCCAAAGTCTGCATCCGTGCGTTGCCCATTCTCGAACCAGCGACCCATGCCGGCCCCAGCCCACTGCAGCAACGAATAACGAGACTCGCCGGGACGTACTCGCACAAAGGAATACCGCACGAGACCGGTGGGGATGAGAATGCTCGCGCCGGCGGGGAAGGTGATGACAAGCCCCAAATCCCACAAGATGATGTGCCCTCCCTTCTGGTAGGAGAAATTTCCGAGAGCACTAAGCACGCTCCAAGAGGCGGCTTCGTGGCGGTTGGGTTCGCGGTGCGGCGCGGCGCGCCAAAATCGAAGGTTGCAGCCGAATAGACACTGGTATCGCTGGGGTACATGGCTTCCGGGTAACGTTTGAGAAACTCTTCCTTTTGAGCCTGGAGCCTGGAGTGAGCAGCTTTGCAGTAGATTTGGAGGAGGACTGGAGGTCGCGAATCAATACGACATAACACATCAGCAGCGCCACCGACTCACTACTGCCGTATCCCGCCAAACGCTTCATGGCCAAGGTCGAAAACAGCTGGAAGAATACCAAGGCGTTCAACACATGCCCATATGGCGGAGTCGGAACCTAGACAATATAACGGTGTTACACTTGGCAATACGCAAGCTAGAAGACGTACGATGGGCTCATTGAAGGTATCACCAACGCCGCCAGAAAGTGCTGGGCGCAGCTTCGCGTCAATGTCTTCCTGGGGCTGGCGGAGATCTCGAATGGCGGCCTCACAGTCACGCGTCGCCGGGTCCGTTACCGTCTTGTGCCACTGGCGGTTACGCGGGTAGCCGCCGAGGACAAGGACGAGACTCTTGTCTTGCGCGTGGACCGTGCGCGTGGAGCTAGGAGCAAGCATTGTTAGCGAACTTGTCCGACATAGTCGCAAAACAATGCTTACCCGCCGCCCCAGACGATGAGTCTGAAACGAAATTGGGACTCGGCCCCGACAACTTCGTGGAGCGCGTACTCGCGATCCTCAATCACGGTAGGGTCTATAGGTCCTCCCGCCGCCACCTTGATAGACCCGCGAACCATGGGGATATGCCCATCCATGCGCTTGCGCAAGAACGCGGCCTGAATTTTGCGATAGCGGTCTTCGCGCTCGGCCGCCAGCTGCGCCTCCCGGCGCGCCTTCTGCTGCGGGGAGTTGGTGTACAACGTGATCACTCTGATGCCCGCGGCGTTGATCTCGACTGGAGCCTTCTCTACTGCGACGCTGTGTACCTCCTCCTCGGGAAGCGGGTCGCCCGGGAAAGGCTGCTCTGGATTACGCAGTACCAGCTCCTCGCGCAGACGGCGCTGGAAATGGAACTCGATGTGCGGCTCCAGCCCTCCGTCACAGTGCTCGAAGCCTGGCATATGATAGGAGTAGACGGGCTGAGAAGGCGAGCGCAGGGGCGGGGAAGGGTGGTGGACAAAGCCCGGGGTATTGATATTGAGACGACGGCGGGACATTGGGGATTCAGTAGGAGTTTTTTTTTATCTAGGGGGGCGGGGCGGGGGTTTTCTTTCTTCGGTGGGTGATCACGAACTCCTGCGTTCCGGGGCTAACCCTAGTCTGGTTCTCAGCTCCTCGTGGCTACGGCCAGATGGGTCATCCATCAGTTACCGGCTAACAGTGAAATCTTTTAGGCCGACCCACCGATATGGCTACACGCGTCGTGCTGGCTACGACCAGGCTGAGGCTCCGGAACCAAGCAAAGACCAAACAAGCCTGATGGGTATTAAATCCAACCGCCGTCCGACCCTCTCCTGAGACCCACGACCATGTCCTCCACTACAGAGGCATCCCAGAGTCAGTCTTCTCCTTCCTCCCGCACTTCACCGTTAACTGACAGCTACAGTGACTGAAACCATTGTTGCCTGCGAGGTATCGACGACGTCCACTATGTATGGGCTTCCACAGTGAGTTCTCGCTTTTTTTTCCAACAATACTTTCTGACCAACGGTCGCTCCGACAGTACTGAGCAGCTCAAGTTGCTGAATCGATACAGAGCTTTGAACCAGGTAGCGCACGCCTCGGAGACCGAGCGTGCGGACGACCACTACGCCAGGCTGAGTTACGACCTTGGCTGCCAATACTGGCAGAACCAGCATGCCATGGACATGGCTGACAGGCACACGTACGTCGCTTTGTGTGTATCAGGCTGTACTTACTCATTCTTTCTTACGTCGCAGGGACTCTGATGTGGATAGCATTTTCTCAGACGACGACGGGATACCACCTCTCGAACCTATGGCGCCCTCGGACGATGAGATGCCCCCGCTCGAAACGGCGACCTCGACTTGCGCCGCCGACGCCCTGGTCGACACCGACGCCGTGGTCAACACCGACGCCGTGGTCGACATCGCCCAGGAGAAAAGCGAGGCGCCGCCATCTCCCGAAGAGCCCGCATGGACGGAGGCCCAAAAGTGCCCCACCGCGGCGGAGATCATGGCGTCACGGCGGATGTCGGCTGCGATATCCACTCTCCTAGGAAAAACCGAATCAGAGGACGTTGAGCGTGCGTGGTCGTACGTCCCGCTGTAAGTGATTTGTCCTCCTTAATCGTCAAGTACATCGGCTGAGAATGAGCGCAGTGAAGCGACTTGGCCCAATGTAACCGACGGCGAAGGTATCGAGCGTATGTGGGCGTGGGGCCCCTTCCAGCCTTCGACTGGTGAGACGGACTCAGCCCCGTACGTCGTTGTATTTCCCTTGGTCATCGTCGTGCTGACTTGTGTTCTAGCATGGCCTCTGGCGCAAGGCAGATGCCCTCGGGGATGCGTCACTCGGCTGTGGGGGACGACACTCCTCTTCGGCGCGACGCGGCTCAGGACGGCGGCGAGGAGGCCCTTCCTCACAAACTCAAGGTGTGTATCACTCATTTCATCTTTCGTCCATTGCCAAAGGCCTGACAAAATGGTTTAGATAGTCACTATGCACGGTGTGCGCGACGTGGAGTGTAGCTGCAAGGACGGGGCGCATTCCGCATACCAGCGCCGGACCTCGTGGGCGTTCATCGACAGGGATGGGCACCTTGTCGTCAAGTCAAACAAGACCATGCTCTTGCCCTTAAACTGACGCGTGCGCCGCCTTGTAAAATGCATACACCTAAAACTACGTAGCCACACTCACGATTTGTACCGTGTTCCGTTGCCCACCTTGTCCTCTCTTTTTTCTTTTTCCAATAAAGTTGGACACTTTGCACTTGTTGACCTGGGACGTGCCTTTTACGGCCACGTGCTGGAACTTTGTTGACGGTCCCGACTGAACTCCTCCTCGACCATGATTGCTGGGACGAAAACCTCACACGCCGGGCTCGATGGCCCCATCTCTGATGCGCGACGCTATTTGGTCCCTTGCTTGCTCTTTTCCTCCCACACCCATGTCGTCCTTGAACGTTTCTGGATACCGCGCGCCCAACGCCAGCCAGCGCGTCGACTCAGCCATCGACTACGAGACAAAACGCGGGGAGACGACTAGGGACACCGCCTACTCTGTCTCCAGCGACGGTCTCCGTGCCACACGCCATGGGATCAACGTCCAAGTGAAGAAACGCAAAATTTCTCCATCAGATCTGGTCGACATCTACGGCAACTGGATGCCTCTTCCCGGAGGAGAGCAGACGCTCGAAGAGGGGGATGACGAGGGCTCAGGTGCGGGGGAAAAGAGGAAAAGATATGAAAGCTCAGTGAGTACCAGTCGTTGTGGTGCCTAAAAGCAGAGAACTAATCAGATAATAGGATGACCCTATGAATCCGTGGCGAAAGCTGATGCCCCGGTTCCTGGACGAACTAGTCCGGCGCGAGGGTCTGCACTACGACTCAGCGCAATGTGCGTGCTGTAGCACGACATTTGCGGGCAACGCACGTCGATTTCGCTGTGTCAATTGCGGTGAATTCACGCAATGCCACGAGTGTTTGTTGGTCAGACACGCGCTGTCCCCTCTCCACC
>JARGYF010000263.1:0-54147 GCA_029203975.1 Mycena vitilis | reverse complement strand
AACGAACTTGGGGTGGAACTCGACTCAAAAGATCACAACTGGTTTATCAATCAAAATCGTTCGTTCAAGTTCTTTCTAGTACTAGTGCGGACAAGCAACAAGTCACTATACAGAGCACCACTACCCAGACCCTGCTATGCGGTATGCACTACAGCCCCGGAATAATCTGCTGCCTAAATCTACGAGTTCTGAGCCTTTATATACTGTGCTGGGATTTATGATTACGATACGAATATTATGTCCTCGGATGTCTTCCGGTCCCCATGACTCTCCCTGCTCCACATCCTACTCCGCCATTGGTGCCCTGGCTCGTCGAGATGGCTGGTTGGGCAGTTCTAACCCGATCGTATTGAAATTGGTTGTCTTCGGGTGATATTGCTGAAACCCTCCTGTCTTGCACAGGTTGTTCTTCGTCTAGTGGGTGGCCCAAACTCAGGGCAGGCCTAGCGGCCTCGTCTACGCCTCTTGGTAACTCGCCCACTCAATCTAGAGATATGGGTATGGTAAAAGAACCGAGTTGAACCTTCTTGACTTGATCGGGAATGGCCCGAGATCAAATCGTGATCCCGGATCCAATAAGTTCCCGTCCTGTCGCATCAACCCAACCCCTGTCCACCTGTCCCGGCCGGAAGGAGAAACTCCGAGTCCCGACCGTCATTCCTACACGTGCCCCGACGCGTCTTGAGTTATCAAGATGCAACAACAAACATCCTGGCTATCGCTAAGTCCAGACCACTTCAGGTTTTAACTCTTGTGCATGCTTCCACATTCTCTTGGTCCAAGTCTAGCATTGGCTCATCCAGGGCGCAACCGTGGGTACCATCTTGTGAAGTCAGGCGTACTTCTAGAGCTATTCGTAATCTTTACTTTCCAGTAATTTCATAACGTTCGCCTTTGTAGTAGCCTTAAGCTATTCGACTTAGTAGCTTTCCCGCTCGAGACTAACGGTAGCTCTCATTTGAGGTGTGTGCGTGAGGTAGAGCTTTAATGAAAAACGCAAAAAACTGCGCCTTTCATGTGTGGTCATTTACACGGCTTATCATCGGGGCTTGGGGGGCGGTGAAGGCGCGACCGAAGAAGGGGCGAAGGACTTCTCCTTAACCTGGACGGGGTACAAGTACGACCCGACTTGGATAAGGTCAGTCTCGTCCACGGAGGCGTTGGCCTTGGCGAAATCCTTGGGCAACATGGGCGGCGCATCGGGCGGGAGTCCTGTAGCTGCGGTCGGGGAGTTCCTGAATAAGACGTTCTGAATAAGAAGACGTTGAAGTTGAAAAAGGAATTACGCACCGGCTCGTCCTCCTCCTTGTCGACATCGAGCGAGACGTTGGCCCAGGCCACGGGAACCTCCTCGAGGACCTTGAGGAGCTGCGTGTATTGACCGTAGTAGCGCTTGAAATCGTCCGAAGTCTCTTGGCCGCGGATGGATTGGTAAAGAAAGAGCTGAAAAGATTCTGAATTAGCGAACGTCGAGGGAAATGAGACCTGGGCGTTGGGGATTCAGACTTACGAGGACAGGATAGGCTTCATGGATAGGCAGGCGCGGAGCTCGTCGAACTCGGAAGAGTCGACTTGCTCACAGCGAGCCATGAAGGCGCGGAGCTTCTTGACCGAGGGAGCGTTGAAGAAGGACAGAGGGTCAATGAGGTTGGACTTAGCGGGCGACGCGCCCCTCGACGGTGTCGAGCGTGCCTCCTCCTCCTCCTCCTCCTCCTCCTCCTCCTCCTCCTCCTGCACGGACTCGACGATCTCCTCGGGCGTCGCAACACGCTTGACCGGCTTCGGTCGAGGGCGTTGTGGCACCGTTGGCTTTTCGGGTTCGGGCGACGGTGACGGCTGCGGCGGCTTCTTCCCCTTCGACTTCGGCGATTTGGTTGGAGTTTTGGTGGGAGTCTTGACGGGCGTCTTCTTAGGCGTAGCCTTAGAAGCCGGCTTCGAGTTGGACTTGGGCGTGGCGGGCATCGTGTCGAACGGTGTTGGAGATTGTGAATTAGTTGGTGGTGGAAGAGAAAAGAGAGAGGGAATGGGCGTGCGCAGCACAGGCCCTTCCTCTATATATTGTTGCATACGGCAGCGGTTGGCCGAGGCGCAGCACCGGCGAACGTGCAGACAATGGGCCCTGGAGACTCTCTGGGTTCTGAATACATTCGAGAATGAGTCAAAAAGTTTATTCAGGATAAAAATATACCTTGGGCAAGGGTTATCCAGAATAGCCTAGCGAAGGGAATTGGTTCCACCGAATGGATTCAGAACAAAGTGGGTATGAGCGAGGAGCAAATGGAGAGGAGAATCCTTCCTCACATAGGGGGTTGGATCCTAGACATTTACCTCCGTGGCGTCTGCTCAATCAGGATCCCCAATCAAAATTGATGGGCTGTGCCATAATGAAAAGGCGGTGCGACGGCGACTATTCAGAACAAGCTCGAACATGATGTCATGTTCTGGGCTTGGCTGGAAGGCTCCGCGGGGGCAGTTGTGCGGTGGACTTAGAGATAATTCAGGACGCGACTAGGCGGTGCTGAATTATCGTTAAGACGCGTCGACGCGTCAAAGGGAACAAGACAATGGGTAACAAATTCACAAATGGCGGAATAGTGCATAGGCATAATCTGAATAAGCACGGATGACCGGGGACGGTCAATAGTAAAAATTGGGGGAGATGATAAGCCGTGTATCGGGCATAGGCCTGTTTCACGCGTTTTTCGCGTTTTCTGTGCTTTTAAACGCGCGTCTCAAGCATAATATCATTCCTGATATTATGCTTTGAGCCTACTCTTAATAGGGACTATCAGAGGTCCACCCGCAGGGGCTATTCAGAACGATCATACTGACTTAGCGCTGTTGTACGGGTTACAACTAAACTGGGTCAGTCACTTACACTCAGGTTGTACAAGAGGGTTCCCCTATTCACAATACGTCTAATGGGTATCTGGGGATTTATTTGGATTATGGCTTGTGGCTATGAACGCCTGAACAAGACCATTGTTTACGGCTCTTTGTACCAAGATGGGATACGCGTTGGCTCACGTGACCGGTTAGCACTTGCCCGGGCTCATGTTCCGAATAGGCCGACACGGCATTATCCGGACATGATGACATCAAATCGCGATCGAAGACTCTAAACGGGAAGGTTTGAGTTCCAATCCAGGAACTCAACCTTTCAAGCCCTTCTTCAGGAAGTGCGGGGTACTCACTGAAAGCTGCAGCCTTGTAGATTTCAGTTCTGAGTATCACATCCACGGGCGCGGCCCTATTCAGAACCAAGGACCTAATCTCGACTTCAAGCACCACACGAAGTCCGAGATAGGTTCCAAGGCAACTGACAGACACACAGGAGTGTCATTAATCTTTCTTATTTCAACTGTGACCTCTTGGCCCTCGATATGACTCGTTTTCTATTCAGTTTAAACACATGTATACCCGATCGTTCGTCACACCTTTAGTCCGTTTATCCGCAATCATGTAATTCTCTCTGTGTAAGCGTTATAGTGTACAGTATAAATTAGCGAGAGCACTGGCATGTACAGTACAGAATCCTACCCCGGTTATTGAGGCAGCCACCCAGCTATACGGCCCTCCTTAACGCAAGGTTTGGATCTGGACTTGTCACCCAAGCTACTCAAGATAGTTCGGTTCCAAGTTATAATATAAATCCCTGCACGCCCCTGGCGATACTCCTGACCCCTGTTTGATTGTGAATTGTGTGACTTGTGTTTGTGTGTCGGCTTGTATAGCCTTTGGTTGGGATTTGATTTGTTGGCTCTTGGGAATTGGAACGGCTTGTAAAGCCTTGGCTCTTGGATACAGTTGGGATTTTGGCTATAGCTTTGGACGCTTTACAATCCACTTTGCGAATAGGGTGCTATAACTTCGGTTACCAAGCCTTGATTCACTCAGGACAACACGCGCGCTGCACACGTCTAAGACAGCAACCCCTTAAATACCTGCTCCCCTCATTACAATACGAACTCGACAGTAGTAACATTAGTGTTTAGGATTTGTTGTTTGTTGTGGATTTGGTTAAAGATTCAACTTTGTTGTCTCTTTGTCTTCATTCGCATTTAAACTACTTTATCTTGAATCCTCCTGCTTCTCCTGGGCAACCCTTTCATCGGAAATCATCCAATCTCTGGGCATCGTCGAAGAGCATAAACGAAGATGGCTCTTGTTTCAGCTCAGACCGCAGTTGCAGGGCGAGCTAAGCGCCGACATCCTATTGGACTTCACCATTTACACCCATGTGCTTGCGAGGGACGAAGTGGAGGATCTCATTGCTGTGATGTTCTCTAAGCTCCGGAAAATCTACGGCCCCGAGTTCCATTTGTTCAATGTCATCGACGAGGCCCAGGTGGTCGCTCGCAGCCTTACCCAGGCATTTCAGCACGAGGGGAAACCGTATCCCATCCTTCGGGAAATCATTCGAGCTCTGGCCGCCAGGTCGCATCCTCAAGAATCGGCTTTCGTCGTCGTGGGAGGAATGACAAGATTAGTGCGACTCGCGGCGAGTGCGACTCAGATCTTTCAATTCCGCCGCAACGTGACTTCCGGATTTGGGCTTTTTTTTTCGGCAGATCGGCACGAAGTCCGTGAGTCATCACAATGACACCGCACATGTGTCAAGTCTCGCAACCACAAACTCAACGAAAAGAGGCCTCCGTTCTTAGTTTGTAGGTATGCTGCTGTGGTGAATGCATTTAAATTTTATCGCCCTATCTCCAAATATTTCCATGGGAAGCCCCATAATCTATAGTGACCACATTCTTGCCCCGATACCACAAAGTCAATTGAGCAAAAATATCTAAGATTATTGAGAGGGAGGAGGATAATAGTACACAGGTGAATAAACCCAAGGAGGACCCGCGCTTTGTGTATTTGGATGGTAAGGACTCGGATAAGATCCATAAGCAAACGGTTGTTGGTAAGGGGGGGTGGGAAAGGTTTGCTGCGGGTACTGCATCGTAGGATTCGACGCCAGAAGAGGAGGAGCGGTGGAGGGGCCTTGGGACGGCTGAGGCTGAGGGGTTGTCGTCGTTCTAGGTGTTGATTAAAATTCCGAGGATATAAAGATAGTAAAGAAACACACTTGACGGATTTATCCTTCTTCGCCGAAGACTTCTTGTCCTTTGCCTTGGCTCCGCTGCTTGCTCCGGCGCCATACGAAGGGTCTCCAGCGGGCTTCCTCTTCATCTTGACCCCAGGTAGCATAGCCTGTCGAGTTTGAGACCAAGAAGAGGACTTGTTTGGTGGGAGGTATTGGGAGGACGGAAGCACGGCACCATTGTCGGTGTCACAGAGGGTCGCATCCAGCGCTGTCTCGAGATCCGTGAAGGAGAGCGCATCCGAGTCCTTCTTGAGAGGCCGACGGAGTCGTGCTGCCAATCGCTCCAGCTTCTCCGCAAGCACAGTCAAAGGTCGCCACCTCGAGATGGGCGGAGCAGTGGGAGCAGTGGGAGACGGAGTGGAAGCGGAGGGTGCATCGGGTGCGGGAAAAAGTGAGACCGGCGCGAGGCTGGGGATGTCGGGGACGGTGATGACCCTTGGCGTCTCCTCAAAAAGGGTCTGGACGGCACAGAGGTGCTTGCAGAAGGAGATAAGCGGGTAATCAAGGCAAGTGCAAGTATAAGTGTCGAGATCGACTTCGTATTGCTTCGAAGGATCAGATCTGGAGCGGACGCCGTACTTCGTGTCCGAGACTTCCTGGATGTCGGCCTTGGTATACGTTTTGCTCCGTTCGATGATATCCTTGCGCTTCTTGACTTCGATGTCGGGGCCTTCAAACCCAACCTCCTGGCGACGCTGTTTGAGTGCATAATACGCCAACACTTCCTTGAGCAGCGTGTGCAGCAGGTGATCCAAGCGCCGGTTGCGCTTTCCGTTGAAGAACTTGCCCTTCAACACATGGTGCCATCTGTGGGGAGTGAGAACTCGGGAAATCCAAGAGAAGAGCAGACGCACGCCTCGACCAACATGTTTGTGTTGCACGACTCGAAGATGGTGCGCTCCTTGCGATGGACTGCTGACCACATCTTGACGACCTTGTCCGACATCCAGGTACGTTTGAGGTATTCAACGAAGAGGTCCCTTGATCCGTACCACCACCATGGTTGGATGTTCCCACGCTCCAAGTGGCAAGGGTGAGCTCAGTCGCCGACACCGTGATGAAGACGGAGCCTGCAGTCCGTCCGAACCTTGTCGGGGCGGCCCAGACAACTACGTCGCCTCCTCCCGGCACACATCGCCAAATGTGAATTTCACTGGCCGGAGACGGCAGCGCCAAGCCGGCGCCAATCTTAGCCAAACACTTTGGCATCGTACGATACGTCCTTCCTCCCTCCTTCGAACCTTGTGAAGGCAGCGCACAAGTAGCGTACGCTGGGAAACCCTCTGTGCGATCCTGCCACTCGCGCCACTCGCGCCTTCCCGCCCAACCTCTCTCTTTGTCTTCCTTTCTTGGTGTTACCTCCGGCCTGGTTCGCAAACGCGGCCACGTTTTTTCCCTCGCTCTGACACCATGAAAGACCGGATTTTTTTGCGGAAAAACGGCACCTTCCCCATCAATCGCGAGGCTCGTCCGCCCTTTGTGGTGTCTCCGTAGGTTTGACCCACAAAGGGTAGCTTGGCACAAAGCGCCCGATTTCAGGGAGAACCAATAGTGTTTGCTTCCTGAGCCTCTTTGTGCGAGGGGAAATAAATACTCGTCTGCGGTACGTCTCTCCCCACCCCAGAACTCATACAAGCTCTCCGCTATCTACAACCTTTCTCACAATGGCTCAGAATAACCTTTCCAACGCGTCGCTCGCTGCGAACCGCCCTCGCCGCGGCAGTGGTCGTTCCGCTAGCACTCCAGCCCCAGACTCCGTGCCCGCGAACGACGCTCTCGCCACAAACACCCCCCTCCCTACCGTCGCCGAAGAGGAGGAGGCGCATGTGGCCGCTGCCCCGCACGGCACGGCTTCAAACGCGATTGCTGTTGACACTCCTGAAATCGTCAGTGTCCCACTCCTGCATGCACATTAACTCCGTGCTGATAATTCACCCAGGCACCCGCAGTCGCCCCCGCTGCGCCCGGAAACGTGCAGGCTGGCACTGCCCATGATCCAGCTACGCCGATCAATGTAGACACGGTCGAGAACGTGCGTGCTCCCCTACCCGCGTAGACTTTTTATGCTGATTCAGCTGTAGAATGTGGTCGATCCCGATGCCGCTGCTCGTCCCGCCGCGCACCCCGGTGCTGTCGCCGCGGTGCCCCTCAATGACGAGGATTTCCCCGAGCTCATGTCGCCGAGCCAAAGCCCCCTCTCTCACGCTGCGGCGCGCAGGGAGAAAAAGGACAAAGGGAAGGCTAAGGCCAAAGGTCCGTGACGTCTCGTCTGGACCACCTCATGCACAAACTCAATATACATCCAGCTCCCGCCCATCGTGAGACCAGCCCTGTCCTCGAGCATACCTCGCTCGCGTCAGCCCGCATCGACCGCCTCTTCGACGCGGACACAAACCGCGCGCTTGCCGCCTCGCGCGGACGCGAGGTCGATACCGCGAACGGGGCGTCGTCGTCCAGCCACCCAGTCGATCCCACCCCCCCGTCGTCCCCTAAGCGCCCGCACGACGATGTCGACCGCGCCGACACGCCCGACCCCACTCCCCCCCGCAACCGCGCTCGCTACAACCACCTCACTGTTGATGGCAATCCACCTCAGGGCTCGTATTCCCCCACCCCCCGCGGCGGCTATCGCGCCGTCGTTGGGGTGACTGCGGAGTGGGTCTTCCGCAACCTACCCCCTGCCCAACTCCGCCAGTGGGATATCATTCCCCACCCAAAGATCATCGCCACCATCGCCGGCGGCAACGGGGATCGGATGGAGACGACGCCTCGTCTCCGCAACCATATCGCGCGCCGTTTCAACATGAACCCGGACGACGTCCTCATCGGCACACCCGGTCTGGGGGAAGGGCCGGGGCCTGACGCCATTCCCTGGCTCATCGCGGGCCTCTCTTTGGCTCAAGCTCAAGCTTTGCTCGATGTGGGGGCGCTCGTCTCCGATGACCTCACCACCATTTTCCATGCCTACCAGCCCCAAGTTCTGGGCTTTGGCGGCACCTTCACCGGCCTCACCGTCTCCCCCACCAACCCCGACCTCGCGCACGCAATCATTGCGGACGCGATTATGGCCGACCGCGACATCACCCGCTTTGTGCGCGCTCATCGAGACGCCATCCCGGCCCACATCTCATGCGACGAGGCGCTCGCGCGCTTCGGGGAGTCGATCTCGGTCGAAGCAATCCAGCTTTTGAACAACAACAAGACCCTTTTCACGGCGTGGAACGTGTATTTCAGCTCCCCCACATACGACGAGGCCGCCGCTAAGGCCCTCCGCGCTCTCTTCGGGCGCCTCATCATCAACACACCGCTCAACGGGCAGGGCCGCCTCTTCGACCGCCCCATCCGCTGCACCATTTGCCTCGGATGCGACCACCCCACCAACCTCTGCTTCCTCCCCCAGACCCCGGGCTATCTTGGTGTCACCCCCGAGACGGTCGTCGCGCTCCTCAAGGCGTCCCTCGAGATCTTCCGTCCGCCGAAGAAGAACAACAAGGGTGGCAAGGGCAAGTTCACGGGTGGAAAGAAGGGGAACGACGGAAACGGGGGGCGCAAGTAGTCGTGCTTCCACACCCCCGTACACTTTTCTCGCATAGATCAATTCTTTCCTGCGCGCTGTACTGCCATGTACTTCATTAGATCTTCTGTCTCTTAATACACGACTTTCACTGGCATCGTCAAAACTTTGATTTATTGTGTACTCTTAATCATTTGCGGCTTATGAATGCCCGCAACTGCCATCCGCATCCGCGGCGTTTAATTCCCAAGAATATTCCTGTGGGGAGCCGTGGTGTCACCGAACACAAACTAATTGATTTGCCATGGAAAGAACTCGCCTACATCGGGGAGAGGGACTTTCAACCTGTGACAACCCGTCACGGAACGTTTCAAACGACTCGCGAGGTTTAAAATCTACGGTTCCAAGACTGTGAGCGCAGTCAGCTCTGCTCTATTGCAATGAATGGGTTGTTGCATGCAGACTCTTCCTCAAAATCCAGCCGTACTGCGCAATACCACAGCAACCCCAGGGCCCACATGGTACCGCCCGACTTAGGTTAGGTAAGGGAAAGCCCAGGGGTTTGACAAAACGGAGGCCTATTTAGGCCTGAGCTAGCCGTGCCGAGAGGCTGAAGCATTCGGGAACGACGACTGTAGCTGCCCATTCGGCCAGTCGGATCAGTACTGCTTGCATCGCTCGCCCCGGAGGTCGGTCAGACCTGCCCCGTACCCGATGTGTTAGTTGGCACCCGGACTACGTAAATCAACGCCTAATAATTTTCACCTTTTGAATGTTGAGGAAGTGAGTGGAGGAGATGCCGTTTCCGTCTCTGGAGGGAACGCGGCACCTGCCGCCAGCCGCGCCCCCGATGACAGAGGCGGAATTTTAGAGGGCGGTAGCGTGAGTACACACGCTGCGCCGACTCGCCGGTCCTCGCGAATCGCGACTCGAAGGAGCAATCCAACGGGGAGCGGTGATGCGAGCGGCAGCCGGACGAACCAAAACACGCAGTCTGGCACGCGCAGGAGGAGAGCCTCAGGCTCAAATTCGGCGCCGTCAACTGCAGGCGCATCGCCGCCAAGTGCAACAGCACAACCGAGCCCACGCCAGGGCCGCCGCCAAGCAAGGCAAAATGTCCGTTCAGGACCCGCAGATACTGCGAACCGTAGGCAGAATAGAGCCCACAACCCGGGACTGCCCTCCAGCGAAGAGCATGCCCCAGCTTTCTTCAGTAGGAAGCGAGAGCGACAGCAGATTAATAACCCTGTCATCAGCCGCAAGACGAGGGCTCACCTTAAAATATGTGGATTGAACATAAACGGTCGTAAGCACGACTCCATATCGAACCCCGATCATAAATGGAACAAGGCGCACAGGATGATGTTCGATGAGCAGATAGGAGCCTTAATAATAACAGAAACCCATATGTCGCCAGCCCAGATCCAGGAAATCGAAGAAAATGAGGTATTGAGTCGTCGCATGGAAATCTTCCATACCTCTAACCCGGACAACCCAAGCACCAGAGGGGTAGCCATCGTGCTGAATCGGGAGCTCACAAATACGAAGAATGTAAGGGTCCATTATTTGATTCCCGGACGAGCAATTCTTGCTGTCATCCCGTGGCACGGCCGCCGAACGCTGACTTTACTTGGTGTATATGCGCCAGCGGAGTCGATGGAGGAAAACAAAGAGTTTTGGGACCAACTCTACGACTTGTGGATGACCACAGACCTGCCTGTCCCCGACTGTATGGCAGGGGACACGAATATTGTCGAAGAGCCCGCCGACCGCTTCCCCCATCGGAGCGACTGCGCGGCAGCAACGGCTGCACTCGCGCGTTTCAAGAGACTGCTGGATCTGCAGGATGGTTGGAGAAAAATCAACCCAGATGCAAAGGAATACACCTTTGCCAGTAACCACGGCACACTGTCGCGGATAGATAGGATTTATGTATCCCCAGCCACTCTCAAGTACTCAAGGGACTGGCTTATAAGCGACGCCGCTGGAGGTCTGACTGACCACAGGATGGTGTCGGTCCAGATACGAGCCCCAGGTGCCCCATATATTGGGAAAGGCCGTTACACAATCCCGCTCTTCCTCCTTCGAGACGAAGCCTTTATGGAGTTCACAACGAGATTAGGCGCAGAACTAGAAAAGAAGATAAATAACGCACCTGAGGACGCCCATAGTATCCAGATGGGTTTCAAATCCTTCAAAGAAGATATCCGTGACTACGCCCGAGCACGAGCAAAAGTGGCAGTAGGGGCGTTGGAACAAAAGAAGAAAAAACTGCAGAAAGAACGGGAAGGTCTGCTGAATAGTTCGGATGCAGAAGCGAGTGAAATAACTCCTACAGAGCAGCCCGCCGCTCAGATACAGCAGCAAAATAATCAAAATGAGTCGGAGGAACCTTCGACGGGAAGCCAAAATCCTCCCCCGATGTCGGAGGCTGACAGAGCTGAGAAAGCTGCAGCTGTCCAGCGGAAAATTGACAGTATAGTGGATAGGCAGAGGGAGCGGAAACGCACCGATACACGTATCCGTTGCTATACTGAGCTCGACAGGATAACAAAATTCACGGTCAACATGAGCAAAGACCGTAAGCCAAGGGACACAATCGATTTCCTGCAAAGAACCGACACCACCCCTGCCCGGGGCAGCAAAAAGTCATGCGAGATGGCAGAGATCGCTAGGGATTACCACAATGACCTTCAACGCGACGAAACTGAAGAAGATCCGAATAAAAAGACAGCAGCAATCCAAGCAGCGCTAGAGGGCATGAAATCCCACAATAGGGATCCACGCATGCGGGCGCTGGAGAAGCTCCTAACGGAGGAGGATGTTGCGACGGCTTTGAGCCAGTCATCGAATAGTACCGCAGCCGGGATGAACGGCATACCCAATGAATTGTGGAAAAAGCTGCACGAACTGTACCTTGGAGCCAGCGGCGAAGATGGACCTAGAGGCTCACACCCAACTTTCAATGTGGTCAAAACATTGACACTGGTCTACAACAACATCCAGAAGAGTGGTGTAGTACCGGGTACGCAATTTGCGACGGGCTGGATGTGCCCCCTATGGAAGAAGAAAGACCCGACAGACATCGCGAACTACCGGCCAATAACGGTCTTAAACACAGATTACAAAATTTTCACGAAGGCACTTACGAACAAACTTTCCTCTGTTGCCCCTGTCCTGATCCATCGAGATCAGGCGGGCTTCATGAAGGGCCGGAAGATCATTGACCAGATATATCTAGCCATGGAAGTGATAGAATATTCAGAAGAAGAACTGCAGAACGGAGCCATCATAGCTCTTGACCAGGAGAAGGCATACGATAAAACGTCTCACCGGTATTTATGGGCGGCCATGAGAAAGCAGGGCATCCCAGACTTCTTCATTGATACAGTCAAGTCGCTGTACTCCGACGCGGAGACCCATGTCGTTATAAACGGGGAAGTCAGCTCCGGTTTTCGGATCATAAGAGGAGTGAGGCAAGGGGACCCACTGTCATGCCTACTCTTCAACATAGCAATTGAACCGCTGGCGCATATGCTCCGCCGATCCAATCTGAAAGGGTACTCGGTGCCTCACGTAGTGGGGAAAGTGGTCGTAAAGATGTTCGCTGACGATACCACAGTATACCTCGACGAACGAGATAGCTTCGACGATCTGCAGCGAATACTGAACAGTTGGTGCGATGCGTCTAGCGCTAGGTTTAATGTCAGCAAGACAGAAATCATACCAATAGGCTCACCAAACTATAGAGATACCTTTATACAGTCTAGACGTTTAAACGAGCAAGACTCACCCATACCCGCAAACGTACATATCGCCCGAGACGGGGAGTCGGTACGCATCCTAGGCGGGTATGTCGGGAATAAAATAGACAGTTTCGCCATGTGGACACCCGTGGTAGAGAAGATTGATGCGGCCCTCATACGCTGGGACGCGCTTCATCCTACATTGGAGGCAAGATGTCAGATAGTTCAAATCACGGTCGGGTCAATGACCCAATACCTCACCCAAGTAAACGAAATGCCAGCTCAGGTTGTGAAACACTTGACGAAGGCAGTGAGGGATTTCATGTGGGGAGGTAAATCCGCACCAGTAAGTCTCGGAGTTCTTATGGCCCCAAGAGAGGCCGGAGGAAAAAATCTTCTGGACCTAAAATCAAGAAATGAAGCGCTTCAGGTTATGAAGTTGAAGTCTTACCTGGAACTGGATCCCAACGAAAGGGCTTCCTGGGCCTACCTATGCGATCGGAGGCTAGAAAAAATTCTTACGAAGGATTCGAACGCCGACCGTGAGGCAGTTATATGCCTGCCATTACAATCCTGCAAGGCAAACGAGCATAAGCTGCCTAAAAGGCATAAGAGTATGCTAAAATGTGCGAAGAAGCATAAAGTCAAGTTTGATACCTTGAGTCCGTCTCGTGAAGTGCAGGGCAAGTTACCGCTATGGCACCACCTCGGGGAAGACCGAACTCAAGTCCAAATAAACAATTCGGCGGCCTGTGTATGCCTTCGAGAAAACCATTTAGTTAAACTCACAGGACAAGCACTACCAATGCTCACCCGTCAAAGCGACGAGGAGCACAAGCCCTCCGCGGCATGCCGATGCGCCGCCTGCAATCAAGATAGAAGATCCCGTGGGTGCGCGAATCCGAGCGCTTGTGTCGCCGCCGCTGAACGTAAGCTCGCTCGGCTCCTACCCAAGTGGGACCCATCTCGAAACCCGGATGAAAACGAGGGGGATGAAAGGCAAATTTTCCCTGGCGCGTTCTCGGCCCCACCCCCGATAACTTCTCTCTCGGATGGTTTCCGCATATTCTCGCCCAAACAGATAACCGAGGGCCCTCCGCCTCAACCCCCCCAAAGGGGGCCAGCACAAGCTGGAACCTTAACACTCGTCACGGGTAGCACCACCTTACGCAATGCGGAAGGCGAGCAAATTGCGGGTGGTGCGGTATGGTACGGCACGAACGATGCTAGGAACTTTGCCTTCCGCCTGCCTGATGAGTATCCCCAGACAGTACAGGCTGCCGAGGTGGTAGCCACGCTTCTTGGAGTGCAACACGCGCCAAAAGAGCAATGCATTGAATTCGTCGCCAAGAACAGTGTCAGACTGGCGATGACTGACAAGCTTGAATCTATGGAAGATAAAGGATGGATTGGGGTCGCAGGCAGCGAAACTTTGCGTGCGCTAGCAGCCGAGCTAAAATCCAGGTCGGGCACGACCACCTTCAGGGTCAATAACCCGGAAGACATCCAGACCGGAGAAAAGGCAGCACGGGCAGGTGCGGGAGCGCTAGCACGGAGTGGTTGCCAGGCAGTGATAGCCACACAGATAAATGTTGAAATTGACCCGCGCTTTGACCTGAGAGGAGCAAAGCTGTCCAAGATGACCCAGGCGTTAGCGTACGCCGGGATCAAGGAACGAAAGAAGCCGGTGTCGCGAAAGACATCGGACAACAATGTCAAACAGGTGATCCTTGCCGTAAAGCAGGAATTCAACCGCATCCCGACAACGGCTCAAGTATGGATGAGCATACGCCACAGGGATTTCTCTCGGCAAGTAAAGAACTTCTTATGGAAATCTCTACACTCGGCGCACCGTCTAGGATCCTTCTGGGCACATATCCCGCAATGCGAGGACCGAGAAATTTGCCATTTTTGTGACGAAACGGAAGATCTCGAACACATCCTGCTTAAATGCAGACGTCCCGGTCAGAGCTTGATTTGGTCGGCAGCCAAGGAACTATGGCTGAAGAAGCATCCATCCTGGCCGGAACTGTCGCTTGCTGGGATCCTGGGCTGTGGCCTGGCAACTTTCACGGACGATAAAGGCAAGAGTGACCCGGGTGCGGACCGGTTTTATCGCATTCTAATATCGGAATCCGCCTTTGCGATATGGAAAATCCGCAATGACTGCGTGATAAAAAAGGGAGGGGCTTCGCTCCCCATTCCGGCGGTGCACAACAAATGGCTTAGCGCCTTGAATATACGACTCCGTTTCGACTGTCTGCTAACAAATTATGAGAAATACGGCAAGCAAAATGCTATAAAAGCATCCCTCGTACTTCAGACATGGAGGTCGACACTATTGAACGAGGGTAAACTGCCGGAAAACTGGATAAAGGAACCAGGGGTTTTAGTGGGTATCGAGCCCAAACCACCAGATCCCCCTTAACTCCCCGCCCTCGTGCGGGTGAGGGGGGGTCTATTGGCTCGAAGTCCCACACTGTAGCACACAGCTTCGTGCATAATGCATTTCCCCAGGCGGTGACCGTTTTTTGAACACTGATTATCCCGGAGGGCTACTGCCCTCTGTCCCTTACGCAGGATGGAGACTAGCCAATTGCTAGTGGTCCTTCCCTGTACGTACCACCAAAAAAAAAAAAAAAAAAAAAAAAAAAAAGAGGTATTCAACGAAGGTCTTTGGCGCGGTGGCTTGGATTTCCGCCCAGGTCTTGTTGAATTCGGCTTGGTCGGTGATCCGTATCCATCTCTTGAGAAGTTCCCATAGCGCGGGGTCCGATGCAATGTGGAAGTGCTGTTGCCAGGCATGCAGGACATGCCACCAGCAGAGCAGGATGAACGCGGTGTAGTAGACCTCAACGCACGAATTGATTTGCGGCCAGTCGAAGTCGCCCATGATGTTACGAGGGATGGTGGGGTTGTGAAGAAGATTGAGGCGCAGAAAGTATGTTATGGTCGATTGTGTCCCGCTCGACGCTATCATCCAGTTTACGGGTATCCCTATGACAAGTCAGGACATAAGCAACACGAACAACGGACCCGGCGGCGTACCGTGGCCCCATCTGTCTCGTACCATCAACGTGGTAAGGTTGAGGTTCTCATACATCGACACGTTGTGCGTCGCGTCGATGCAGAAAGGTGCCTCCCCGTACTTCGCCAGCATCTTGCGTTGCCAATCTGTCTGTATCACAAGGACAAAGACGTCTGGAGCAAGACCGGAGCCTGGCGGTGGCGGGTCCGTTTTCGACTTGAAGCCAAGAAGGTGACCGTCTGCGCGAAGAGATTCTACCCAGCGAAGAGTCGACTGGCCGTCATCGGGATGCAGACGAACGGTCTCTGCCTCGATTTCTTTCTGGATGCGTCTGATATCTCGTATCTGGATAAACTCCGTTCGGCTCGCCACAAAGTTGTCGTCGAGATCGCAGTCGAAGAGATTGTCGTCGTCATACACTCCCTCGTGCAGCTTCCGTAGCTAAAGTAGGAGAAGGATCCATGAGAGCCGAATGGAAGATGGAGGCACAATGTCCACGCACTATATGGTCCGGCTGGACTTTGTTTCTTAGCATTCCCGCAATAAGCTCCCTCGTCTCTCTGGGGATTTGGGTGAAGGGGAGATTCGCATTGCCGAGGGGATGGTCATGTTCTTGTCGGTAGTTCCCCAGGACGGTCGAGATGCCGGGGTATTGCTTCACGAGCAATCTGCACTCGCATCCGGTACGTTTGTTTGCAATTTTACGCTCCCGCTCTGGATATGTCTTGATATATGCCTTGACACCGCCGGTACCACCTCTAGAACAGACATAGCGCAGCTGGCGCTCATACTCCGGTAGCCCCGTGTATGTCTTGACAAGATGAAGCTCGATCCCTTTTCGGCGTTGCTCTTCTGCCAACCACTTCTCGAAGTCTTTCCAGGAGAGCCATGCGAGTTGATACTTTTCGGAGGCCGTATCAGCGAGAAATGATCCAGGCGGCGGTGGAATGGGCTCTTGCACAGGCTCTTGTACACGGAATGTGAAGTAGTTGTCGCACTCGGTCGGCCTGGCAGAAGTTGGCGAAGACATTAGTACATCATCGATGGAGCGGTCGATGGAGCAGTCGATACAGAAGCGGCCGTTCATCGTCTCCTTCGTCGTTGTGTTTGGCCCAAGGCGGGGGAGTTTCCAGCGAGAAAGACAAGCATAGACGTGGCGAGAAACAAGAATCAGTTGATCACGTGGGCGCTTCCCGCCCAATCACAATTTATTATTATCGCCCGAAAAAAATCGATTCACAGTGAGATTCAAGTGCGGTAATACAGTTCGATGCTATGGACAGATCTACACGTATAAAACAGAAAAGTAAACATCCGTGGGAGGCAAAGGAGACCAACAGAAAAGATTCTAGGAGTAGTAGTGTTTCGACGACGGGAAAATGTACGGAGGGAAGGATGACGAGCTTGACAACGAGCTGGGAGAGTGGAGCGGGGTGGATGGTACAGTGGAGGCCGAGTGTGAGAGGGCAGGGAGAGGAGGCGGGATGGACACTGTGAGGCGGGGCGTTTAGCAGCTGGCTCTTTCTTGACCGTGGGGCCATCCACGACGACGACATCATCGTCGGAGCTATCGTCGACCTCGATGACCCGCTCCTTCCCCTTGCCCTTGCCATCGTAGTCGTCCGACCCCAGACGCTGCCGCTTCAATGGGCGGGAGGTCGATATGGTGGGGAGGTGCTTCGCTTCATCAACTCCTTCCACACCGAGGCGGCGAATAAACACCGGACGGTTCGCGCTGACGGTGAGCTTGTACTTCAAGGAGATTTCCATCCAAGTCAGATAGTCCGTAGAGAAGCATTGGTACGCTTCGTCGACCTCAGGATGGTCGTCAGTGACGAGAAGATGCGCGAGGTCTCTGAGGGGTACGCGAGGCCAGGTGCTTTGCCATGCAGGATCTTGAATGGCTTGGACGACGACAGGGCCATCGGTAGGCCAGTAGAATAGGACAATTTCGCATAGGGGAGTGGCCATGGTCGGCGTAGAGGACAGGGAAATGGCCGAAGTCGAGGGAACGATAGAGGAAGAGGCGAACGATGTGTATTTTGAATGGGTGGACGAGTGCGCGGGCGGCGACGAGGGCTGTCGTCGAGGAGGGGAAGGCGAGGGTTCAAACGAAAGAAGCGAAGCATATTCCAGTTCTTGTGAGGCGGTGGGAGACGGAGGAAGGGGTGTGAGAAGGGCGAGGAGGTCTAGCTGTGCCTGGTGCGCATGCATCTGCGCCTGGGCCGCCGCGGTCCACTGGTTCGCAGGCGCGTTGACGAAGCGCTGCAGCGCCGAGAAGTCAGGAAGAGTGCCAGGAAAGCACCGGTTGGCGGGCGCAGCAGTGGACCGTCGATGGCACGGACATCCGCCTACGTCGATGCAATCGCTCTTGGAAAGCTGGCGAGGACATAGTTGGTTGACGCGCTGGGTAAGACTCCTCGGTCTTGGCACCTCGCCACGGCGGAAGTAGTGGGAAAAGCGTTTGTGCTTGCGACTGGGACACTGTAGGAGGTGATTCAACAAAGGCGTGAAGAAAGAGGCGGGATTTGACGCACCTTGATAAAATAGCGGTCCATGTCCGCGCCAGCCACACAAAGTTCGAGCTGAAGAACACGGCCACACCCAGGGTGCGGGCAACGAAACGAGCGGTCGGAGATGTCTGGGAGCATTGGGTTGCGCGGGCGGGACAGAGATGGTGGTGGAGGGAGAGGAAGAGACGATGTGTGTGCATGTGTTAGTAAAGCAGCCAGCACACGACGGCATCACTAGCCGGATGCCGATGTGCCGAAAAAAAAGCCCAAATCCGGAAGTCACGTTGCGGCGGAATGTCAAAAGTGGTGCGACTCGCGTATTTCTCGGCTAACATCGCTTAGCTCGCTCAAGGTCACGAGTAGTGCGACTCGCTTAGTCTCAACGTCAACAGCAATCAGCGCATCAAATCCGGCTCTGCCCGGCACCACGCAGTGGGCCCCCGCGGCGAGCGAAGCACCACGCAGTGGGCCCAGCGGCGAGCGCGGGGCCCCGCGCCAGCGGTCGGGGTCTGGGGTGGAAACCCCAGCCGTCCGGGCCGGCGCCCGTAACATGCTCAAAAAATCTATAAAAGCTGGATTTGAATATTTAAAAGTGCTGTCAGGCGAAAGGAGGGGGGTCTGGGGGGAACACCGTTCCCCCCGGCCGCAAAATCAGCTCTCCAGCGCCATAAATACCGTGAATCGGCAACGCGATGCCGGAAATGATCGGTTGATGCGGCCTGATTGCAAGCCCATCAAAAGTCACGAGTAGTGCGACTCGCTTAAACTAGCCGACTCCCACTCGCACTAATCTTGTATAGACTCTCGTCGTGGGCACGGACATACCCAAGGATGGGTTCGACACTGCGCCGTTCGCAGCGTCAATTCGGTGGTGTTCAGACACTGGCGCCTTCGACGACGAAGCCGAGCATCGGGCCTACGTATCACGCTTTCTGACACCCTCCTACGCCGCCTTGCCGGCGGGGGAAATGTTTCTTCAGCGTATGTGGACATGGTGTCGGGGAAGGTGCGCCTCGTACCCGCATGGGCGAGTGTGAATCAAACTTACCTTGGCTTCCCAGGCATCGTTTAACGGACGCAGTGATTAAGGCGCTGTTGATCGACGGATTCCGCACTCCTCACAAGTTGCTGAACGACTACGTTCAGACAACCACCACGTTTCGCCCTACGGATTATACTGACGACGAGCCGTTTCGGTATCCCATCGATGTTGACGTTTCTGAATTGAAGTCCTATTTCTTCTCCGGATGTGAGTCGATTTCTCTGTCTGTAAGACCCCGGTCTCATACGCCTGCAGCGCCCCTCCTCAAATCCACTATCCAGCACGTGCTGCTCCACTACCTGGCGGCAGACCAGCCTCCCTCCCCGTTTTCTCAAGATCTGACGTGCCTTGTGGCCGCTGGATTCGGCCGTTTCACCGACAAAGAACTGAGCCAGGTCGTCATGGATGAGCCGATATTTCTGATCAGGGCAGCGCGATGGCTCTGTGAACCTCCACCGCGCGAGCATAACACGTATTTACGCGGCGTCCTCACACCCCAGCTGCATAGCTGCTTCGATGTCCTCACGTACCGCCGACCGAGTCTCACCTCCCGTTCTCTCGCCGCCTTCCTGTCATTTTATCTCGCGCGAGCTTTCGACAATGGCTCGACGCTATCGAAGGTGCTCGCCTTTGCTCATATACCTATCCCGGAGTGGGCGGACCAGACGGCAGAGCTGGTAGTGTCCCCCGGCGAGGCGGGTTCATTCACAACCTTTTCTGAATCCTCTGCTTCGACCCCACTCACCTCCAGCGCCTCCGCTCTCAGCGGCGTCGCGTCCTGGCTTGACGGGTCGGAAGGGGCTCGGACACCGTTCTGCCTCTCGCACGCTGCAGACCCGGACCTGCTCTTCGTTTTGAGGTTGGCGGACGGGAAACTTGTCCGTGTCATCCTCCGCTGCGTCGTAACCGACGCAGCCCTCGAAAAAGTGCCGCTCGAGCAAATGATATGCCAGCTTGAGCCCGACGCACTTTTCCGTGAAGAGGTGCGTCAAACCGCGTTTTTGTTTTCGGCCATGATGCTGAATATCTCGCAGGGCGACGATGCAGAATCCTCTGATCGCGCTCAAGTTGCCGCGAAAGCGCTGGCCACCGCCGAGCCCGACGGTCCCTCGCATGTCCTTCGCGTCATTGCCTCCTTCCCCGGCAAGACCCGTCTGAAAACACTACCTCCGTTTCCTGCAACGTCCCCCGTGGCCAGCCTCCACTCCGGCTTATTCCACCGCATCACGGCGGACATTCCAGCAGCGGATCTACTCGAGCGGCTCGTGACTGTCGTGACGACTGGAAAGCGGAAGCGCGAACCCCCTGATCTGCCGGAGGTTTCACACAAAAAGCCACGGCGGGCGGCCCCTCGAATTTCTGGATCCTCTTCGACTCGAACTAGTCCCCGGCGGAAGGGGAAACGACGGGTATGATTCATCGGGGCGCTCTCTCTCTCTCTCTCATTTCTTGTACCGATAAGTAGTAGATAGATAGTTTGTATTTACCATTATCAGTTGAGTAATCCGCGCTCACCCCGCCTGGGTTTTCCTACTGCACTTCAATTTGACTCCCACCTCCACTGGCGCTGGCGCGTTGCTGGCGCGGCTCATTTGAGCACATTTCCTTTTTGGGATTTTGCCCTTGTCCACTCCTCCCACGACGAGCAAACTGATCACGGTGGTCCACGGATTGCAAGCTCTGCTGGCTCTACACGAACTCCCCAAATTGCCTCGTCCTTGGTCTCTGGTACTGGGGCTTCTTGAATCCACGATCCAAGCCAATAATCGCCTCTTCTTGTGGAATCCTCTCAGAGCTAATATGAAGCCATTATGGAGCACAAGATACGGACATTGTTGTCGTCGATGCCAATGTGCTGGTGCATGCCTTGCACTAGGTGAAGAAGTGGTGTCGGGACGGTCGCCAGGAGGTCGTTATTGTGCCACTGGAAGGTGTGTGGCCCGTCCAGTCATGTTTCCTGGAACATAGCTAATGTACGGGCATGTAGCGCTCAATACCCTCGATACCTCGCCCCTGGCACAGCGTGCTCGCGCCGCTTCCCGCATCTCGGAGGCCCAAGTCGGCACAAATCCCCGGATCCGCGTTCAGCAGGACGACGCATTCGTCCCTTGGGATAGCATTCCCTTCTTCGCCACTGCGACGACGAAGACTGGATCTCTCACAACCGCTGCTACTCCTGCTCTCGCCGAAGATCTGGACATCTCGCCGGAATGGCACCGTATGCTGTGCGCGCTGGGAGTCTGAGGCAGCCACCTCGAAGGACAAGATCAACGACGCAGCCTCCACCCCCTGCCGGTGTGCGTCGCCGTTCTCTCCACCGATGCGCCACCCCTCAGCACCGCCAACGTGCAGTTGCCGGGCGCCGAATCCGTTTGCGGGGTCAACACCTCGAGAGGGGGAAGGGACGGCTGTCTTCGAGGCGCCGACGACGTTGGGAGTTTTGTAAGGGGCTGGGCGAGGGGGGATTGAGGAGGGCGGGCGAGGGCGGCCCCCTGAGCAAGCACGAGCCCCACGCATCCCACAGGTCTCTGGGTCACCCGCGTGTTCTCATCTCGCCGTCCAGAACGCCGGTGCAAGCACCTCCGAGCCTTCTAGGTTCAAGGACCACAAAAATCGCAGCCTCCACTCCCCGCACGGTGTCCATTGCCATCTCTACACCGATGCGCCGCACCCGCCCCTTAGCACTGCCGACGGCAACCCCCTGAGCAAGCACGAGCCCCGCGTATTCGGCACGCTCGTCGGCCGGCCGCAGTGTCGCCCCCACGCGAAGCCTCACAGTCCTCCCCATCTCGCCGTCCACGGAAGCCGCCAACAGCGGTGCAAACATCCCCGCGGTTACGAGTCCCCCTCCGGGTCTCCTGGGCGCCTGCACCTGGCGGACGAAGTGCGGGGGCGGCGCCGGCGCGAGTGGGAGCGGTGGCGGGAGCTGGAGCAAGGTAGCACTCTCGTGGAGCTCTCGGCCGCCGCCGCTATCGCGATGGAAGGAAGCCCTCGTGTGGTGCGCGTGCTCGCGCGCGGCGAGCGCCTTGATGTCGGTGTGCGATAGCAAGATATAGCACTTCGTACGTCTTCTCTACCCTGCGTCAGACTCACCGATGTGACGCTCATACTCGCATTGCGTGCAGGCACATACAATGCTACGTATACGAGGCGGCGCGCCCGCGTGAGGCTACACGGTATTGACATTGCTACCCTCAACCTACTGACCGACCAGTCTGCGCCTGTGCCTGTGCCTGGCACGCCCCCGCACCGCTCGGTGGGGATGCGCAAATGGCGCGGAGCACGGATTCACCTGCGAACGGAGGCAGAATTATCTCGGATGATGACCGATTGCATGAGCCTGGTTCTCCTCCTTCCTACCCTTCCGTGCCTTCCTCCCCCTTCCCGCTGTATACCCTACATATTCTGTATCCATCTACACTGAATATGTTTCTTTTCCTTTTCCCCGCAATCTATGCGATTTTCTTTCCATGTGATAAGTACATGTGGGGGAAGTAAGAAGTGAAGTCCTTTGAGCTCGAATTGGACTCCGAGTCGATCAGGCTGCTACACAGCCACGGGCCTGTCGTCCACTTTATGAGTTCTCTCCGCCGCCCTCGTTTGCGTCGCTCGGCATGCAAGCCCCGCATTCCCCTCTCCCGTCCCTCTAAGAGCCTGAATTCGGTCGTGGTCGACGTGAGGCAGTCTCCACCTCTGGGTCGCCGACGTCCGGCAGCCGCGGCTGCGCACAATGTTTTGCATCTGCCACCGAGCAAAAGAAACGGGTCCGATGGACAGTGCATCCATCTACCCATCCCTATCCACGTCCCTGTCGTAGTCGTCCACCTCTTCGTCAGACAGCGCACTCTGATGCGTGGTTGGGGGAGGGGTGGCTGAAAGCGTCGAAAGGGACGAAAGCGCATCGTCTGGGCCATCGTCACTGCCACTGGCATGCGTAGGGAGCGAAGAATCATCGCCATCGAGGTTGTCGGTAGCCGCATTGGCCGGGTCTACACGCCTCCTTTTTTTTGGCCTATTTCCTGTGGAGTCTTTTGTTCGCCGCTTCTCCGCTCTACTTCTGGTGAAGGGAAGACTCAACCAATCGGGATGACTGAAGTCGGGATTCTCTTGGGGATGGAGCATCTGGATTTGTCGCGCCATGTACTCGATGTCGAGCTCCACGACTGGGTGTCTTTGGCTGTCGGAATACCAGTCCAGCTTAGACTTAGGCTTCGCGGGCGGCACATCGTGCGTCGGATGTTCGTTCCGTGTCGATCGTGAGGCGTATCTCCCTGCTGGCGGATCCTGAGGAGGAGGAGGAGGAGGCTGGTTGTCCTTGGCCCCTCGTTCGTGGAGGTTGATTCTGGATTTCCACGCAGCCACGACGCGTAATAGACTGTAAGTGCCAGCACCTTTCTCCAAACGCCGAGGAAGGGCTTTTAACAGCGGAAGCGTCTCTTTGTTCCTGCCCTCTCTCTCCTTTGCGGCCTCTTTCTCTTTAGGTGTGTGCGGTGGTCCCTTTTCCTGGAAAGACTTGTGAGCGGACAGAATTAACTTCCAAGCTAAGCTGAAGATACATTTCCCAAGTAGAAACGTTGCGGCGTCACTGAACGTAAAGCACTTTCAAGTTGGGGCTTGACAAGGAGCGTTTCGTCGGAGTATTTTGACTGCACTGCGACCCAGATTCGAGATCGTGCCTCGTCGCTGAGCTCGAGAACGAACATGATGTCCGGACCCATATTGGTGTCAGGAAAGAGGAATGGGGCTTCGCTGCGGTGGTCCAGCCACTTCTTCACGTCCTTGCCAATGCCGAGGGAGACAGATGGGCGAGAGGCTTGGGTGACTCGACCACTCTCCAGCTCGTCCTGGATGCGACCAGGATCCCTATCCCACGGCCTCTCCCGATTGTAAAGAGAAACGAGCTTGGCCGGCTTCTTCGCCCAGTCCGGAATTTGTGCCGGGTCGAATCGGAATATCGAAGTGAGTGGTGTATCGTCGTTGAAGACCGTGCTGAGATAGAACGCAAAATATTCTTCCAGTCCGTTGGAGCCGCTAGCGGAATGTTCCCCCAGCCTCGCCCTCAGGGAAAGGCCTTCGTGAATTGGCAAGTCCTTTTCGCCCAGCCATTGCTCGAGAGCCAGTAGGACCAGCGGCTCGTCTAGAACAACCTTGAAAGGCCGCTGCTGCGAGTCAACACGAGCCGCCGCATTCCTTGGCGCGAATCGAGCAAAACCATATTCGACGGCGTCAAACTCAGAATCGGTAAGTTCTATGCCAATGCTGCCTCGCATGTAACATTTTGAGATGAGTATCTTGATAGTTGTGAAAAGTCTTTCATCTATGACGCCGTTAACATCTCGCCATACAAGTCTCAAGGCAGTCTTACGTGCTTTCAACCGCTCGAACTTGAACGCCGTCAAGCCCTTTACTATGCGTTCTGGTGGTTTGCCGATTAATCTGTCGAGGCTTCCACCGGTTGCCGTGAACCCTCCGCGGCTGGAGAGAATGTGCTCGTCAAGTCGGCCCTGGGGTGCGGTGGCAGCGTAAATATACTGCTGAAGGACAACTTCAGAGTCCTGGAATCCTGACAACAAGAGCTGCCCCATAAGCGCAGCAGTGAATCGAAACCTATTCATGCACGTTAGTTCGAGTAATCGAGCGCGAGCAATGTACGCCGACCTGCCGCGCAGCCAATAATGTGCTAGCTTGAGCAGGTTTCGAGCTTCCGGCGTGTCCTTGAAGCTGTCTGGCATCAGACTCTTCATGTAGTTGATCTGCGCGGTGCCTTGGTGGAATCCTCCCACGTCGTGGTACGTCTTGTAAGATTTGCCTTTCGCAATGGCAGATGCCATAGCCTCTTGCACCACGGTCTTGGACATTCCTGTGCCCGCAACGATGAGCCAGAGTCCTATGACCGCCACGCATGCAGCAACAATTTCTCGCAAAATTGGTCGCAAAATTCGGTCGAGAAAACGACGCGAGAGATATGCACCGAGGTACTTTCTTGCAGCGCTTTGTGCCTCGTCGAGGACGCAAAAGAGAGGGACGACCTTTGGGCCGTCGGACCCTCTGATCAGTAGACGAACACGCTCTGCTACGGCATTGATGCGCGACGCGAGAGGATGTTGTGGACAATCGGAGCCTTTGATTCTCGAGGTCAGCTCGGCAAAAACGTCCCAGGGGCCTCCAAGGTTGCGAGGCTTGAGCTGAAGAAGAACCCAGTATCTCCTGTGCTCGTCAAGCAGTTTGCCCGAGCTCGACTCTTTTGCCAGAAGGCAAAACTGCTCGAAAATGACAAAGCGAGCGTACACCAGTTCCGCAAAACGACTCCTGGCAATCGCGCAATTGCGCTCATGAAGCGCTTCGTAGTCTGTTTCTGGGAGCATCGGGGTGAAGTCCCCATCTCGTTCGAGGGCTTCAATGGTGTTCTGGAGATCGACAGAGCCATGGCCTTGGGAGTCGACACTGGAGGTAAAATATATCCCCCAGAATTGACAGAGTCCCTCCACGGATAGTCGAGTTTTCCCGGACCCGGATGTGTTCATAACGACACTAATTCAGCCATACATCAACGCCGTGGTGTGTGATCAAGATGTGGAAAACTGACGTGTGCTGGTCGATGTTGTTGTGAAATATAGGTTCAACTCGGGACTGAAGAATCGGGTCCTTTTCGAACCTACCCAGGCCATGCAGAAGCATGTCTGGACCTCCGTGAAGCATCGGGATGTGCAGACTGCGGAGAAACTCGTAGTTTTTCGTTTTTTTGTCGGGTTGCCAAAATGGAAGCGGTGCCTTCTGAGCGATGTAATCATTTAGAAGGGGCTCTATTTGAGCAGAATATTGGTCAATGATTTTCTTCAAGGCTTCTTGATCTATGATTTGGCTGCCCCAGACTGCGACGAACAGTTCAGTACCCGTAAGCAGAGCAGATAAGAAGAGTCACTTACAGTTATCGAAAATCCACTGGTAGTCCCGCTTTCCGTGGCTGGCGAGAATGTCTTTCAACAGCTTCGCTGCATCTATCTTGGATGGCTGGCTCTGAATATCCGGCTTTGGAGACCCATCGGATGGCCTCTGGCACCCCTCCACTAACGTGAGTACCACGCGGACGAAGGTGGTGCTCGGCCGAAAGGTGGGTGCGGTCCAGCTGACGATATAAGTCTCGAATTCCGTCCAGATTCGCAAATTTCGCCATTCGACAGAGTCCGGATCCACGCCTGGTGGTGCCTCCTGGGATGCCATTGCTGGCTCTGCGAGTTCTTGAAAGGCGCGAGCACTGGTAGAAGGGGGCAAGATCGAAGAGAGGACCGAGAACTTTGCCGGGGGCTGAGACTTAAATCAGCGCGAGAACAAGAGTCGGCATGCCAAATTTTCCCAAGGGTGTTAAGTTCTGACAGCATTCTGCTCACCGTTACAGCGTGGCCCTCGGCTTGGCTCGGCGCGAACAAAAATACGCCTTGCGCCAAAAGTGGATGCTGTTGATACTTTTTGAATTGGAAGTGAAGACACCCCGAGCCTTGTTGTATTGGCTATGCGTCCATGCGAGAAAGTTACCTCCAAATCTTGATCTTCCGAGTCCGTGCATTGCACAAGCGCATCCGTTGTTCTGGTGATGCTTTGCATAAGCGCCACTCTGCGGGACTCATTAGACCATCCTTGGAACAAAGCAACGTCTTTGCGTCCGACATCACCTTTTGTGGGTCCATGTAGGCGCCGCGTAAGCGCCGCCTCACCATCTGGCATCCAGTGTCCAGCGCGAGAAAGGCGGTAGCACACAGGAACATGCTTCTTTCCTGCGCTAAAGAGACAGGAGCAGGAGATACCGGAGGTGGAGCCCTTGTGCTGGAGGTAACTTCGGCAAAAAAAGGTTCGAGTTGTGTCGTAACCACGTAACGGCAAATGATCAAGGTCACGTGCCGCCTGACGTTGCACCTTCACCTTTCCTTGTGTGACCAGCCTTCACCTGGTAATGGATGGCCCTCCAGAATGCGGCCCGGATATTCAACAGTTTGCCGCTACTTTAGCCAGCATAGTCTCCGCCGGGTTGGAAGACAAACTCAATCCGCTGGATCCGTTGTACGCTGACAAAGACGCTTGTCTGATATTGCTCAGTCGTAACGAAGTCTTGCACGAGCTCATGAGGATGTCGAATGAAGTCAACAATTATGGCCCAGTTGGACGACTCGGTGGGTCTTATTGTCCCACATGGATAGCTCTGGTGACACCGTACAGTTTGTCTACGGCAAACAAAGACGAAGGCCAAGATCGGCGACTATTTGGATGAGATCCGCGGCCCTCTGACGAAATTTATCCATTGCGACCACCCTCTCCACAGCTGGACACCAGATGCAAAATTGGAGGTCGACCCATATATCGTCGCGCATATAGAATCTCTCGAAATCCCTGCAGTAGGGAGGCAGCCAGGCCTTCTAATCGACCGCCTCGGGCGTTTCGGAGAAGATGATCAACTCAAGACTCGCGTCCACGATATCTTTGAGAAAACCAAGAAGACGTTAGTGCATATTTGCGACGGGAGATCATCGCTGATATTCGCTTAGATTTTTGGTGAATGCGTCTGGAAGCGGTAAAACACGTCTATCCTTCGAGGGCCTTTGCCTCCACTGGGGACTTTACTTCACGCTGGCGCGAGATTCGAACAATCTTGGAGCGGCCGACAGCGGGGAGATTGTTTACAATACCTACGGCACAGACTTCGAACCGCACCTCCCTCCTTCGGACTTTCCTGGATTTTCAGAGGCTATAGCAAGAAACATTCAGTTGATGGACGAAAGATTTAGCTTGCTTCTACTGGGTCGCTTGCGCATTCTTCACCTGTTTTCCGAAATCTGTCAATCCGAAGGGATGGCAGAGGAGCATAAACGACGATGGCTACTGTTCCAACTTATGCCCAATCTCCCGGGGATTGTAAGCTTCGACATCTTTGGCACTCTTGCGGCGTACTCGCACGAACTCTCGCGCGATGAAGTGCAGGATCATATTGCCGTTATCCTCTCGAAACTCCGCAGGATACATGGTCCGGAATTCCATCTATTCATCGTCATGGATGAAGCTCAAACCGTCTCGCGTAAATACACCAACGCGTTCCAACACGAAGGCAAACCATATCCTTTGCTTCGAGAAATAATCCGAATATGGGCGGACAAGTTCAAGCCCCCCGAATCATCCTTCGTGATCGTTGGTACGGATATTCCCAAGGACGGGTTCGAAAATGCGCCGTTCGCACTTTCGACACGGTGGTGCTCCGATACGGGGAGTTTTGATGACGAAGATGCCCATCGACATTATTTGTCCCGTTTCCTGGCCCCCTCGTATGTGGCTTCCCCGGAAGGCCAGCTGTTTCTCCATCGCGCGTGGATGTGGTGTCGCGGAAGGTACATTCGTCAAATCGACTGTCAATCTATCTATGCTCACGTATCATGTCAGACATCGCTTCACCGACGCACTGATCAAGGCTCTACTGGTGGACGGATTCCAGACTCCGCACAGGTTGCTGAACGACTACGTCCAGACATTAACGACATATCGCCCTGCCGATTATGACGATACAGAGCCATTCCGTTATACCGTTGACGTCGATGTCGATGAATTGAGTCCTGAATGGTTTACCGGATGTGAGCTTTTGCCGTGTTTGTCTCGATTTGCATCGAGCTGATTTATTTGTAGCGCCGCTTCTCAAATCGACCATAGTACGAGTGCTGTTCGACTACCTTGCGACAGCTCAGCATTCGACCCGGTCTGAGGATTTGACAGCCCTGGTCTCCGCAGGATACGGACGATTCAACGATCATGATTTGGGTCATGTTGTCATGGACGAACCACTGATGCTGCTCAGGGCAGCGTCATGGCTCTGTGATCCTCCAGAGCAAGATCACGATCCATGGCGTCCTATTGCTGCTCCCCTTCATAACTCCTTCGCAGTTCTGGCTATTCATCGGACGAGCTTAACCTCGGGATCCCTTGCCGCCTTCTTGGCATCCTATCTGGCGCGAGCCATCGAGAATGGCTCAACGCTGTCGAAGCTGTTTTCCTTCCCCCACAAACCTATGCCAAAGTGGGTGGACCAAACGGCGGAGCTACTTGTGAAAACCGGAGATGCGAGTTCTTTCGTCACCTACAACGAAACGTCGGACTCGGCCTCACTTCTCTCTAACAGCTCTACGCTTGCCGAAGTAGAATTGTGGCTCGATGGTTCTGATGAAGTTAGGACACCGTTCTGCCTCTCGCACACGGCGGAGCCGGACTTGCTCTTCACCGTGAAGCTGAGGGACGGCAGACTTGTCCGTGTCATCCTCCATCCCGTCGTAACGGATAACGTCCTTCAAAAGTCGGCGCTGAAAAAGATCATGGTCCGGCTCCAAGCGGAAACACTGTTCGGGGAAGATGTGCGTCAACGGAGTTCCTTTTTTGACATTCCGTACTCAGTTCTTCGCAGGGTGCAGAGTCCTCCGACCGTAGTGGAGTGGCAGCAAAAGCCCTTGATACGACCAAGCCCGATGGTCCCTGTTGCGTCCTACGCGTGATTGCCTCTTTTCCAGCCAAAACCCATCTTCGGACTCTCGCGGCGCCTTCGAAAAATTCTCCTGTCGCTAACCTTAACTCGGGTCTATTCCAGCGTACCACAGCAGGTATTCCGGCGACGGATCTACTCGAGCAGCTCGCAACTGCTGTGACAACTGGCAAACGGAAGCGCGGATCCCCCGATTTGCCTGAGGTTGCGCATAAAAAGCCTCGTTTACCGGCTGCGGCTCCTCAATCCTCTGGACCTTCTCGTACTCTGCGGACACGAAAGGGAAAGCAAAGGGCAGTATAACCCAGTGGCAGTGGAGAGCCTTGTTATTTTTCGTGTACCCATACTTAGTAGAGCCAATTTTTGATACCTTGTACAGGCAACAAGAAGGCGGATTGTAATTTGTGACGAATTTGAGCCAGCGTGGAGGTTACCAGAGCCCTGAGACCTGAGAACGAGTAAGAACGGTGGCAAGCGGGGGAAAGCAGGGTGCAATGAGTGCAGGCATTGAGGCAGTAGGCTGGCCCCTGGGGCACGAGTGACGAGGAGTCGATTTGCGCATTTCCTTTTTGGGATTTTTGCGCTGACCAGCACTCCTCCCAGGAGCAAGCCGGCCCGAGCGCAAGCTCTACTCGCTGTACAAGACTTCCCCGAACCGCCTCGCCCGTTGTTTCTGTTATAGGGTCACGGATTTCTCGTGGGGCTTCTGCGACCCAAGAATTGTCTATTCTTCTCAAATTCTTCTGGAATCCTCCCAGGGCGGATTTGAATCTATTGTGGAGGACAAGACACGGACGTTTACATTGTGCTGTTGGAGCCTGCGAGGGAGTGACGGCGGACGTGGTGAGCCGGTCGTCTTATCGTGTGTGGTCCTTCGAGCCTCTCAGAAAACAACTGACCTACGGGCATGCAGCGCTCAATGACCTAAATCTGCTCAAGCAGGGGACATCGCCCCTTGCGCCGCGCGCCCGTGGCGATTCCCGCATTTTGCAGACGTATGCCGCGTGCCGCATTTGTGAAGCGCAAGTGGGGACAGATCCCCGGATCCGCGTGCAGAGGACGATGCATTCGTCCCTTGGGATAGCGTCCCCTTCTCTACTACGGCGACGATGCCTTGGTCTCACTACCTCTTTTGCTCCTGCCCCAACCGACGATCTGCACTTCTCGCCCGAATGGCTCCGCCGCACTGAATGCTGCGCTCTGGGAGCCCGAGGCAGCTGCGTCCAAGGATAAGAACAAGGACGCAGCCTCCACCCCCCCGCGCAGTGCGCGTCGCCGTTCTCTCCACCGATGTGCCACCCCTCAGCACCGCCGACGGTGCACGAGCCCCGCGCATCCGGCACACTCGATCTGCCATTCAATCACGCCACCAGCACCGGTGCGAACAGCACGCCGACAATGGGGGAAGGGACGGCGGTGTTTGAGGTGGCGATGACGTGTCGGGAGTTTGTGAGGGCTGGGCGAGGGGGATCGAGGAGGGAACGAGCGGGACAGTATTGAGCAGGCGAGGGCGGCCCCTCTGAGCACGCACGATCCCCACGCATCCCGCATGCGCGTCGGTCTCTGGGCCGCCCGCGTGGGCCTCATGGTCATCCCCATCTCGCCTTCCAGCCTCGCCTTCCAAGTTCCAGCCCCGCCACGCCGCCCCGCCCAGCCGCCCGCTGCGCCGCCCAGCCAAGCCGCCAACACCGGTGCAAACATCCCGCGAGCACGAGTCCCCTTTCCGGCTCCTCTACGCGCCTACGCTTGGGCACGCAGACGAAGCATGGAAGCGGCACCGGCGCGAGCGGGAACTGGAACATTGGAAGACATGTAGGTCGATTCTACGCGTCGTGTCTGGCACACACGGACTGAAAGCGTTCCTTTCCCCAGTCGCCGCCGCTTTTCCCAGGACGAGAACCTGTATCCTCCAGGAATGATCGCCGAGACAAATATGACGCTAGACTCGAAGTATGGGCCTCCGAAGCAAGTCCCTGTTGGCAAGTGTTGGGACACAAGGCGAGCCTTTCTGCGCCACTTGACTTCCGAACAAACAATACCAACTGGAATGACCACAAAGACTGGAATCCAGCGAAGCGGGTGTCCATAAGCCAACGATGGCGGGAATCAGCGGCTGCAAGGACGGCGCCTTTTCCATCGTCATGTCCGGTGCATACGAGGATTGCAGTGATGACGGGGAAACTTTGTGTGTTTCCCTTTGTTCCCTGAATGCGATGTGACTGATATCGATGCAGCGTCTACATCGGCACGGGTATGCATCGATCGTCTTCCCGTTTTGGTATGCTAGTCTGAATGTTCTGTGAAAGGTGGCAAGGCAGACTCAGGGTTTGGCGTGCGTCGTTCTGCTTTGGTTGATAAATGTAGCTCACGATGACACATAGTCCACTGGCCCGCAAGTGGCGGACCAGAGTATGGAACACAGCCAAAACAAATTTCTCGTTGTATGTCCTGTTCTGGCCATTTTCGCATCCGCTGGCTAATATTCCTCCAGAAATCCCTGGCAAGTGGTCGGCACGTCCGCGTCATTCGTGGCCCCGACAAGGCGAATCCCTGGGCGCCGCTCAACGGGTACACGTCCGCTCTCCTACTTCTACTCATGCTAATGCACGTATGCAGCTACCGGTACGACGGCTTGTATACCGTAACTCAAGTGCGAATCCGCAGACCAGTCCGCGAACTATGAATTTTGGCTGATCAGCTCACCAGGCTTGGGAGGATAAAGGCCGCTCGGGCTTCAAAGTTTGCAAGTTCCGCTTTGTCGTGCGTGCACATATTTCTCTTCCTGTTTACCGTGCTGACGCACTTCCTTCTAGCGCAATCCCGGTCAGCCGCGGCTCGTGCAGCGAAGGGACATGGCTCCCAAGCGGGCAAAGAAGACGAAATAGAGCCCAGCGCCCTCGAATATATCCGACACACATATACCTCCATGTTCATGCTCTCACCCGGTCTACTCGACATGCACCGCTTCTTGTTAAACGACAATTTTACCTATGTACTAACTGGAATGTCCATCATGCAACCGCTCGAAGTTCCAATGAAAACCCCTCCGTCGTGCTGAACCACGGAGGGGCATCTTCGTGGCCGATTTCGAACCCGAGGCCGACCAAGATGTGGATGGCCACTGCATTTGCCGGGGCCACGAAAAGAATATAAGAGCAAGTTCGTTCCTGTGACTGTGCCGTCGGGGGTGCAGTAGCCTTCCATTGTGTGCGCGCGCCGTCGAAAGGCCGTTCCATGGACAGACTTCACACCTGTACTTGACTCCAGGCACAGAAACGTCCTACTCCGAGCCTTGGACATGGGGAAGTTCCTTGATGTCGCATCAAGAGGCAGCTTCTCGCGAAATTCCGGACAGCATAAAAGCTCGAGACGGTACATATTTATGACAAGATTCTCCTGTACATTTATCCTCATTTTTCTGGGGTAGATTGTGCTGCGCTATGCGACACAACGGCGGGTTGTGTTTCGTTCAATTGTAAATTCCTCATTTACTGCTCTCAAACCAAACCTCACCTGCAGCGCACCACGACGTCAATGGCAAGGTATGCATATATCGGCCTTATAATTGCTTTGTCCGCCCTGCTCATGTTGAATTTCTAGGACGGCGGCGAACTGCTCACCTGCGCCCTGTTCTGCAGTTGCGTCACCCCCGACCAGGCCACCAAGACGGGGAGGTGCAGCCCGACGGCACGATTGACGAGTTTACGAACTCGGATCCTTTTCGTAAGGACGGCGTTGAAGATTCCCCGCCTACCCCGCCCCCGACTGTGTGATGAATCCGCCGACGGCCACGAAGGGAAAGACAAAAATCACTTGCGATGTCCGTACTGGCTGGTGTCTCGTCCCCAAAGAATGTACTAGTCCTCTTGTTTCCAATTCCCTTTGAAAATTAAGCCAACCACGCCCGGAATCCGGATCACTGGTTACCGTTTGGTTAACGTATCCGCGTCCCGTAAATCCTGGCGTCCGCGTATTTTATCGCCGCCCGGCTCCCAATCTCCATGTCCGCCGTCGCGTAATGGCGTACCGATTGTATTACACGCTACTCAGAGCTACTCAGGCGCGTCGGTTGATCTCCGTCAGTACGGCATGCGCGTGATCGCGTTCCACGATAACGAATCGGCCATCAAATCAACTCTGATGCGCTCCGCACGTGCCAGGTACCTCTTTGTCCTCAACCGCCATCATCAATCGCGAAATCCCGCTCTGCAACTCGGACTCAGTCTTCCCGCCTCGATAAATAGCTTGGTCGTTTGGAGACCTACTTATTCTTGCTTGCCGCTCAGCACTGCGAGCTTTCGGCCGTGTTCAAACCGGGTTACCAGTAGGGCAATGACATTGAATCCCCGCTGCCCCCCACGACGACGCCACGGACTCGGAGAAGGATTCCGGTTTTCAACGCCCTTTCCGACCCTACTGCGACGGCGGTTTGTATCCAGGCTCGGAGCTCGAGAAGAGAAGCAAGCTTGGCCAATAAATGCGTTGCCTTGCGTTGCTGCGCCGGGTTAGGTTCTCTACCCTGGGACAGCAACCAGCGAGGGGGTTTTTGGTTTCGTTTTTAGCGCTGATAAATGACCGTAAGATAGGTAAGCAATTTACGAGGAATTTGGCACACAAGCCTCTGGGTCTGTTGCCATATCCGCGCACTCCTTCAACGAGCTAGAGTGTTTTTTTCTTCTTGGCTTCAAGTTCAACGGACGAAATTCGGTTCAAAAACGTGTCTGGGGCGTTGCTGCACGGTTACTGAAGCCTGCGGTATGCACTCGACTTGATCTGCATTTGGACCCGCTATGAGCGATCGGGATTCGGAGGCCTTTCATCGTCCAAGAAGCTCTACGAAGTTTGCAAATGGACATTCGGCTGCAAAAATCGTCGTGATACACGTGGATGCGCAAGCTGTGCGTCGGCAAGATCTGCGCGGGCTCGGCGCCGCGTTCAACTTGAACGTATTAGAAGGGTCTAACCTGCGGTATGTGATAATCAACTTGGAGGCGTTGTATAGTGGTATTCAGGTACGTTGGCGTCGTTGCGATACACTGCCTATGATAAGGATGCGCCCAGGTGTTCGGGTGTAGCGACAACTGACTTCTGTCCAGGCCCACCGTCAATGTGACGAGCTCCCGCCGCGACTGGCGGTATCAATATTAATGTCGCCCGGCGGCGCTGATACAAGCCACAAGACCTGCGCTCCATTCATACATTGTTCGACGACCGCGCGAACTCCGGACCGGTATGGGGAAGGCGGGAATGGAGAGAGGATCGGCGTTTCGGGGGTCGTCATGCAGCTACTCAGCACTCGTGCAGTAAATCGTGCTGTGGGTAAGTCCATTAGCCGACGAGGGTGCGGGTTGAGATTCTCATTCAGGCAACACCGTTATCGGGGCCCTTGTTGCGTGACTACGTTCCGCTGTTCGATCCCAAAACAGATAAAATTTGAACACACGGCGGAAGCCTAGAATAACTGTCTGCGCATGGGCGCGGTGCCGAGAAACGCTGCTCAAATGTCGTCATCGTGGTTGATGAGCATTGTTCAGCGTATGCGGTGATTGCGTTGGCCGTCGATGATAGATGCGGCTCTAGTCTGTATAGTGATTAATTCACACCAGCGGTGTTCTTGTCTCCACTTTTTATTCCGGTTTGCTTACTGTAACAAAAGGGAGGAGGGTGGGTGTAATCACGGCGGCAGAACCTAGGCAGCGGCGGCGCCGGCGCGCCTGCATTCCATTTCTTGACGGATGATGGGAGGAATGATTCTCTGATGATGTGAGACACGCCGAGGATGTGGCTGTGTACAAATTAGAAAAGGAAGCTCACAATAGGAATTTTCAAGGGACCCATCGTCGCGTCGGTGACACCTATTTGCTCCTATTCCCGCTTTGTGTGTGAGACAAGGCAAGTCAAATGCTGGCGACCGTAAATGCATCGATACTTAGGTAATCCTATCACAGCGTATACATAACGCACACGCCTGATCCGCCTCCACGTCCTTCGAGTCCCCCATCCTATCCCGGACAGGAAATCGCGACCCGCTAGCGAGTAGCCAGCGACCATGGACCGGTGAGCACGTCGGTTGTGTCTTGGATGGAATGCTGAACCTCCTTGCAAAGCTACTCAAAGATCGAGAAAGTCGGTGCGTCTTGTCCGCTTTACTTTTCGTTTTCTTTCTGGAGCTGAGCGTCCCATAGGTGAAGGTGTGTTTTGAAGACAGCCAGCGCTATCTTTTGAGCTGGATACCGGCTCCAGGGACATATGGTGTTGTCTACAAGGCCAGAGACCTCTCGACCGGCGGTATTGTCGCGCTGAAGAAAATTCGGCTCGAGGCGGAGGACGAGGGTATCCCGAGTACGGCCATCCGCGAGATTAGTCTGCTCAAGGAGCTAAACGAGGAACATATCGTACGGTACGTTCCCTTCGTTTCTTCCATCCCGCCTTTCTTCTTATCATCCATCTTCCCACTTTCCCCCCGACTTTAATTCAACAGACTGCTCGACATCATGCACGTCGACCAGAAGCTGTATCTCGTTTTCGAGTACCTCGACCTCGACCTCAAGCGCTACATGGAGGACGGGAACCACAAGCAGGCCCCCATTGCCCCGCACGTCGTCAAGGTGGGTCCCTTCCGTCCTTTCCCTGCATCCATTCCGCCCTTCCGCCTTTCCTCCACTTTTCTTCGGTGTCTTTCTCGGCGTTTCTGCATTCACCTTCCCCACACCCGAGACCGCCATTCCCCACGCCCCCTATCCCGTTAAAAAAAGATACGGCCTCACCACCTCCACGTTATTGTGTTTCGCCTCGTGCTCGTCGCGCGTACCTTTGTCCGACGTCCCCTGTCTCGCTCTCATTGTTCAATCGGCGGTTGCCTCCCGGCGCTGATCTCCCACGTCGTGCTGGTATTTCGGGGCTTGTGGGCGTTGATGGGCGCCGCGCCCGCTACGGGCTCCAGTTACGCGGGGTTAACCGAGGAAGAGGCGAAGTCGTCGCGTAACCGGGCGGGCCGACGCGTCTCCGGTCCGACGCGCCTTTCGCACCGGTTGACCAAAAACGAACATTGTCACGTGATCGGGTTCAATTTCAACTTGAACCACGATCATTTTCCTTCTTGTTTCCTGATCTATCGGTCCTTCGTTCGATCATCCTGCTCGCGTTATTATTTTGGATTGTGTACCTCGTCGCTGACATACATCCACAGAAATTCACCCACCACCTCACAGCCGGTCTGCGCTTCTGCCACGCGCACCGCATCTTGCACCGCGACCTCAAGCCGCAGAACCTCCTCATTGCACAGGTACGATCGCCGTCCCATCGCCGCGCTTCTCAAACTAAATAAATCGTGATTTTTTAATCTATTTAGGACCCACGCGGGAGAGTGGACGCGCACGGGAACGGGGAGATTCTGAAGCTGGCGGATTTTGGCTTGGCGAGGGCGTTTGGCCTGCCGATGCGGACGTATACCCATGAGGTACTTTGTCGCTCCCTCCATTTTCCTTTGTTAACCCAATCCTAGGTGGTCACCCTGTGGTACCGCGCGCCGGAGGTGCTCCTGGGCACACGGCACTATAGCACTGCACTCGACATGTGGAGTGTCGGGTGTATCTTTGCGGAGATGGCGATGCGCGGGGCTCCGCTGTTCCCTGGCGACTCGGAGATTGACCAGATATTTCGGATCTTTCGGTTCGTGTCCTAATTTCTTTTCTTTTTGTAGAATGAATGTTAAGACCGTTGCCGCAGAATAATGGGAACACCGAATGAGGGGTGCTGGCCCGGTGTGGAGACGCTGCCGGACTACAAGCCGACGTTTCCGCAGTGGTCCGCGCAAGACCTCGCACGCGTCGTGCCTGGGCTGAACAAAGACGGGATCGACATGCTCCAAGTAAGTGTTAAACACATGCTCTTTTTCTCTCCCTGTTCTCCTTGAAAGATAGTAATATATTTGAGCAGGAGACGCTCATGTACGACGTGTCCAAGCGCATCTCGGGTGCGTCCACATTCAAAAATTACTTGCGTCCACTGACGTGCATCTGTATTGTAGCCAAGCGCGCGCTGTTGCACCCGTACTTTGCCGGGTTCACGCCGTGACGGTCCTCCGCGATCCCGCTTAAGATCTGAGTCCCGCCGCTGTCGTCGCTTTCCTAACTTTCCACCTCCCCGTCTGTCTTCCGTCTTCCGTACTTGTAGCCGTCCACGTCCCCCCTCCCCCTCCCCCTCCATCTCTTCACCGCACTTCGTTCACATCCATCCACGTTCCGATTCACGCTCATCAACCATGCACGCCACGCCCATCCACTCTTAACGCCTGCATTTGATACGCACGCACGATTCTGCTCTCGCTATTCGATTTTCCGAGCATCCATTCATGATTCAGATTGACACGTCCATACATACGCACATACGACCGTACGCATTCGCAGGTTTTCACGCTCGTAAATACATACATGCAAATTTCAGCACTTGATGACATTTCCTGGGCGACTGGGCCACAGTCTTTGGCAACGCAATACCTGACGGTACTAATAGGATTGATCCTTTCCGGCACTTTGTGGAGAATAGGATTTTTTTTCTACGTCAAAATTGTGTAATCCTAACTCGTCTTCTACTCATAATCGCACAACCACACCACCGACAATGACCAAGTATCATTCTTGTTGGGCTGAGGCTGGAGCTCGGTGGCTCCTTCCTTACGCATATTTTGGTGTGGCAACGTACTCCGCTGTAGAGCTCCTCTCTTTTCTGAATGGAGAGATGGGGGCACACGCATTGAAAGCTCTTGCAGCGCATTCACATCTCGTCCGCGGAACACTTGCGATCCAACGATTTCTGATCGTTGGGCCGAGTCATTCATGTACAACCCGCGTTGCCTGTTACCAAGCTCGAGAGCCGGCTCTATCCCACCTCTTCGACATTGTCGGCGACAGCTTTGTGAATCCATTCTTCCGTGCGACCGAGATGCTGGAAATTTTGACTGCGAACGGTGTGCGCAGTCCATGTCTCGCGCTGGCAAAGAGTCAGCACTAACCCGTTTGAGTTGGTCCTCCACGATGTTCGACTGGCCGCTGAGCGCGACATTATTCGTACTATTATCGCAATTAGACCAAATGTTTGCTACATCGACAGTAGTTACACCCCGAAGGTATGATGACATGCAAGTTGAGATATGGACGTGTATGTTGATCAGTCGTACCGTTACAGAAACTCCAAGACCCAGATATAGTGACATGCAAGTTCAGATGTGGACGTGTGTGTTGAGCGAGCAATGGGAACGAGCCAGTAAATGACACTTGCTTTTCAGATGCACGGTTGGTGCGAATAGGAGGCGGAACTGGATGCGAAATTATGAAGCCGAGTGCGCCCGCCTTTCAAGCCGTCGTTGATGAGCAAGTTGTATCAATCTTTTGAAGTCGCTACAAGCAGGATCAATATTATGCATGTACGAACAGAACTAAGACGCACTGAATCATGACCGGCTTGACCATAATTTCGTCCGCCCCGGCCTCACGATAGCTGTCCTGGTCCTCCGTCAAGGCGTTACCTGGGTATCAGTTAGCCAGAGGTCGGTTTTGCAGGGGCGACGACGCACCAGTACAGCCCACGATAAAATCGTCTCTGTCATGCCCCCTGATCTCCCTCACGGCCTCCTCGCCCGTCATCACGGGCATGAAGTTGTCCAGACAAATTAGATCGTATGTGTGCGGCGCCGTGGCGAGCACCTTGTCAACGCACTCCTTCCCATCCTTGGCATTGTGCACAACACATCCGAGCTTCGACAACAGTCTGCGTACGCGATCAGCAATGCACTGGGCCAGAAAGCAACATAAAGCATACTTCGAAGACAGCACACGTGTCACGGCGTCGTCGTCGACCACCAGGACCAGTAGGGGATCGGATGATGATATGGCGGAGCCCAACGGCGTTATTGGAATCGCCAGCGGTAACTCCTCTGAGTACTGAGGCGGCATTGCTTGCCGTCGCACAGGCACGGGGGGCGATTCACTCACCGCGTCAGCAGTGAAATCGGGAGTCGGGGCAAACCTATCGAGGTGAGGTGTCGAGTTGATGAGAGGACCGGAAATGTAGCCCGAATCCTTGTTACGAGGCCCGCCGTATGAGGGCGCAGGGAAAATGAGGGTGTTAGTGTCCCGGGCTGTTCGTATCTCGGCGGCGGTTGCTATGGGATAGCTGAGATAGGGATGTGCGTTAATGGATGCGTTAGCAAAGGTTGGCTACGCGACTCACGAAAGCTCTACCCAGAACTTCGAGCCTTCACCTCGCCGCGACGTCACGCCCTTAATTAAATCCTCGAGGACGGACTAGGCTGAGACAACATGGAGACATACCAACCGTCCACCGCTCAGCCTGACAATCTGCTTTACGATAGCTAGGCCAAGACCGGTGCCTAGAAACTGGTTCAGTATTCGGGAGAAGTGGTAGACATACGGCTGCCTCGCCTGATCCGCTAGACTGTCCGATACTGGTCTGCACGAAGGGCTGGAAAAGCCTGTCCTCGACCAGATCCGACGGTTTGATGCCGGGCCCAGAATCGTGAATGACCAGGCGGAAGGTGAGACAGCGCGTCTGCTGCATGCTCCCCCGGCTATCATTCCTACGCAAAGTGGAAGACGGTGAAGCGATGTCTGGCGGAGTTCCCGGCAGCTCGTCGCGGATCGAGATGCCCAGGAACTCCGTCGAAATGCGGATGGAGCCGGCGCCTTCAGGCGTATACTTAACAGCATTGGCAGCGAGGTTCGTTAGGACCTGGTGCAGGCGCAACTCGCTCCCGAGCACCCAAAGCCCTTCCGGCTCTGCGTCTCTGCCCGGCTCAGAAGCAAGTGGGACGGTATCAATTTTCTCGTCCAAGGCGCGGTCAAGAACGAGCTGCCGCGCCGCAGTTTGGACCTCCACTTGATCGAGAATGGTGCGTATGGAGTGGTGTAGTGGGAAGGGCTAGTGACGTGCTCATAAGAAACATGTGTCGCCAGCAGAAGATGCGTGCAAATACCCTTGCAACGGTCTCGAAGTGACCCGAGTCCATTTCTGGAGTACGACCCTGTGTTAAGAAATTCTGAAGATATGCAAATACAGAACACGCACTCTCAAAGTCCAAAACGTCGTTCAAAACCTGGTGGGTCCACAAATATTTAGACAAGACCATTGAATGACGACCGACCCGTACCGTCTTCATCATTTTCAGGCCTTGCTCTAGTGCATAGATCTCGGTGCTCTTGGCGTATTGTTCTTTAAACGCGTTTCCCGATTGGAGGAGCTGAAAAGCGAGGACTTGGTCGCCATCAGCTCAGATGAGACAGAACCGATAGTCATGGAGATGCACCTGCGTTGTTCAGGGGAACTCTGACCTCATGGAAGATGTAATTGGCAAATCTCCGCTTGATGAAACTCGCTTTCGACTCCGCCAACTTCGCTTTATGCTTCGCCTTGAACGCCTGCTTCAACTGCAGCGCTAGGAGAAACATTTTCCGCTTATTCTGCTCCGAGTCAGTTTCCGGCGCGCCTAGATGACAGTGGAATCGACTCACATTATCCATCATGTAATGCAAGCCCTGTATGAAGATTGAGAACACTGCCTATTTCTCGATCAATAGGGGCCACGACGGGGAAGGGAGACGACGCACAAAGCTGACTACATTCCGCGCGAAAATCCCCTGATCCGGGATGACAAGCACCATGAGAAGAACGAAAAAAGCCACCTGAGCGATGCAATTGTAGAGCCGCTTCGATACGACGAACATCATGAGAGCAGGATAGCCCGTCGCGTAATAACCTAAGGTGTTCTGTAAACAAAGACAATAACGCGAACTCATTCTCGACTCACTCATGGCTAAGAAGTCCTGCAAGAAGGAAGTTCAAACGAATGACGTCTTTATGAGAGAGCTGCTGACCTTGCCAAAGCAATGCCTTTTCGAGGGAATGAAAAACTCGCATTGCTTTATCTGGATGACCTCCGCAAAAGCGCAGTACCAAACCGCCACACAGAACCAGATCTGGAAGATGACAGGGAACTTTCTCGGCATGTCCAACGCGACCATGAATGGCGTAGGAAACGTGACGGCCGTGAATCCGCCCCACTGGTGAAACGGTCAGCGTGAACTTGCGTGGATCAACAAAATCACTAACGAAGACGACCTAAGGGGAGATGAGGCATAACCAACAGACTTACAGACTAAGCGTACCATGCCAAATAGGGACCGTTTCGTACTGTCATTGTTGAGGATAAGATAAAGAACCCAATTCACGATGAGAACTGGGGAATAGTGTCAGATAGACTTAGGACGAATTTGACACAGCGTACATAGCGCAGCAGCACTGTCAACATCGACGTCAAATAGGGACGCATGCAAGGTTGACGAGACTCACAAGGCGACGGGCTTGGTGGAATGCCAGTTCTGCCTCTGGTACTCGAGTTCCTCCTCCTCCGGAAACCTGGGTTCGAAGAACTCTACAACCCGTGGCCAGGCCCGATCTACGTAGTTTTAGTTCAACGACGGCTGATAGAGAGCACCACGTACGCATGATCCATGACTTGAAACCGCCTTGGTAGTGCTGGCTGTCTCCACCGTCGAATTCGGCCCAGTGCATACCGAGCCCAGTACTGCTGCTGCCGCCTTGTCCGGAGCGCACCGAGCTGTCCGACTGCGGTCCCCCAGCCATTGCATGTTCGTCGTTGTCCACCACTACAGCATCCAGAAAAGAATCGTCGTCTGCGGTCTTCACTGCGATCTTGCTTAGTCCACTTGCAGACGTCCGGGCCTCACTGTCTTCGCTACCAACAAGTCTGAAGGTATCGGACAGCGAGCCCTCGAGGGTCGTGGTGCAGACCCGCCATGAATTGTACACGAAACCTCCGACTGTGCTGTCTTTGAGGCGACCAACTGTTCGACGATTGTTTGGGAGAGGTCAAGCGAAGGATTTGAGGACTAACTCAGAGGTAGGCGGCCGGGGTTTGGCGCGCGCTCAACTGTCGAGCTGAAGGCGAGCTGCTTCTGAGGCCTGTGGATGGGGAGCACAGACTCGGCCTTCATGGCGGCGCGAAGGGACCCCGAAACCACTGTTCTGGAGTCTGGGCATATCTTTAAATTTAGGTCCTCTTCGAATCAGTGATGGACAACGGCATTGCCGCATGTGGAAATATCCTGTCAGGGGAAAGTTAAGCAACCTGCGGCCACAGACTGAGCCAGGTCTGCTCCTTCTTGGAATAATTCGGAGACTTCAATTTTGGACCGCAAATTCTGTGATACTAAGAAAGTTATGGGCGGGCAATGGACGGTGTTTGAAAGATTTTCGACGCGATCCCGGCCTAGATCGTGTCTTTCGTGAGAAGGCGTTACGACATTGCCGCCATGTGGCGTGAGACCTCCGCCGAACTGAAACAGGAAGGTGGCGAACATAAGCGAAACCTTGGACGAACGTGCGAACCCACCGATTCGAATTGGTGAAGAATCGGGAACTCGATTGGTGATCACTGTGGGTAGAGGAGGAAGCACAGCGTTCAAAAAATGTGCCTTGAATCAACCTTGAATGACCACTGAGAGCACGCCTTCTGTTCAGTGCTTTCATTCACAAAAGCTTGCCCAATTATTCGCACATTTGTCGCACATAGAGCAAACCGAGATGATAGAAGATAGTGAATTAGCGAAAAGGGTATAGCGATCACCTCCACCCATTGTTTTTCGCTCCATGGCATGCAACTCTTCCCAGGGCTGCACTGCCGCTGCAGCCCGAAAATGCCAGGGAGCTTTTCCCAGAATTTCGAGGCGTCCAGGTGGTGCTTCTCTTTTGCAGAGTCGCAGCCGCCAGGCATCGCAAATGCCCCGTCTTCTGAGCTTTTGCCACCTGTCCTCGTCCCACTCCGAAAGCGGGTCCAAATCATTCTCCCTGCCTACTTGCGCGAACGTTGTGATTAAGGTTGCCCTGCGAATCGCATCACAATTTTGGGGGGCAACACAGGTGATTGGATCTTGGGTAAGAAAAGTATTGAATGTAACCGCTCCGCGGACGAGGTGGGCGTGAGCGACGAGACATCTTCGTACGTGGGGTTCAAATTCCCCGTCGAGGAAGAGAAGCAGTTGGTGGGTACCAAAGTAGCAGCGCAGTAATAGGCGTAAGGAAGGAGCCATTGCGCGCCGACTTCGATCGCTGCAACCACAGAGAGTGCATTGATTGGGGACGACTGGGCGATGTCAACAAGATGGTCGGTCGAATCCTCGTTATAAGTGCTGGGATGCCACCCTTCTTCAGCGAGATACTTCAAAGCACGACAGTGAAGATATTGGACGTCGTATTTGTGAGAAAGCCGAAGAATTCCTAGCACAACGGCTTACATCTCTGTCAATCGTCAATCCAAGAATCAGTACAGGGGCACGGAACCTAACGCATGTGTGATATTTATTCGAGGGTACGATGAGGAGGGTGAGTAGCCTCTTCTTTATAAAAGTCCGGCCTAATCAGATCCAGTGCCCATGGCGGCTCGCATCAGCTCATCCAACTCACTCTGCGCCGGGAGCCCAAAAATATCGGGAAGCTCGCGCCAAAATGCGGAGAAGGCCGCGTGCTGCTCATCCCTAGCCCAACTGAGACAGTGCTTGCACATGGCTTTTGCTCGTACTAGTGCCTCTAAAGTTCCGTCCAACTCGAAAACGGGATTCGAATCTCGGCGTTGTGCTAGGACCGGGAGTAAATTGCATAGCTGTTGGCGGCGATTATCCTGGCAGCGCTGCACGGAAGTACAGCCTGAAGTGCTGAGCTTGGTGAGAAAACCGTTGATCAAGAGCTCTGCTCGGACTAAACGGTGGTTGGCAACAAGGCACTTTTGTACATGTTGCGCCAGTTCCCCCGTTAGGTAAGGCAGGAGGATGTCGGAAGGAAAAGTGCAGACTTCATAATAAGCATTGGGCAAAAGCCACAGTGCCTCGACTTCGATCGCGGCGACGATGACGGATAGTGCATTTATCGGGGAGTTGTCGGAATCACAAGCGAGATGTCTTCTCAACTTCGCGACGTGTGGCCCATAATATCCGTCCACGGCGAGGTGATCCAGCGCACGGCGATAGAGGTACTGGACATCGTATTTGTGGGAAATTCGAAGAATGCCCAGCACATCCGAAAGGCCGAACGGAGCAGGGCCGGGCATGAAGTAGCTGTACATATGATGTTAAACACTGCACAAAAGGAAGCGCGCCGCACTCGCCTCGAATCAAAGATAGCCCTCAAAAACATCCCCGTGTCATGCGCCGAATCGCACAGCCGCACAACGGGACTTCCTTCGAATCGCTCAATATCGCTGCTCGGCGGCTGAGGAAGCCCTAGCATATCACGAAAGACATTGGATCTCGCCGCGAGAATGCCTCCCGAAACCCGGAAAATCTTGTTTTCTGCACGGATGACAATGATGTCTGCGGGAAACCACAGACTCTCCACTCTTTCCGGCTCGAGGTGAGATCCCTGTGCCTCTGCGAGGGGATCCTCATCCGTAGCAGCGTTCTGGGTTGCAAAAGTCAGGAGAGGGACTTTCGGCAGGATGTGGGCACGAGCAGCATAGCGCGCTCTTTGCTGCGGCTAAAATAGGTGGAAGTAGTCTTTATTCTTGATATGGTGCTCGTGGTCGTCCAGATAGGCCTTGATTCGATCGCGGAGAGCAGATGCAATGCCGTCAGAATTGAGGTTAAAGACTTTCGCCCCGCTTTATTGAGTTGGGATAGGGTTTTAGAGAAGTGAGGCATGGTGCTGCGCGATTACTGGAAAGGAGGACTGTGCAGGTGGTCGTTCAGGAGAAACCGGTTACTGTCACGTCCGTCTTGTCAGTGTCACAACTTCAAGAGCCTCGGCATTATATGCCGGCCGGCAGTTTGCGGTTCATGTGGTTGAAAATAGTTCAACCGTCGGTTTCAAGATGGCTTCTTTGTTGAGTTCAATCCCACAGCAACTGTGCTGCCCTCCTCTGCAGTAAGCAGGCGGACGTAGGAGGAGCATGAGTGGATCCCCGATACGACGAAGGCCCCACGCATTCTCGGATCCTCAAGCAGAAGTTTGAGCGCTCCCGGGGGGTCGACAGTCGTCAGCATGGCGTTTTCCATGGCTAGAATAGCGCCACGACCAGATGAGAATTTGAAAGCTCCTTTGATCTCGCAATGTGCGATGGCGGGGTGGCTCCTGGACAATTATTGTATCAAGACGCGAGGCTGATTATATATTGACTCACCCGGATACTGAGACCGACGCGTCCACCTGCCAGTGGGCCCCATCTGCAGAGCGTCTTTCAACGGGCTCGGGAATGCCATATCGAACGGCCTTTCCATCCGAGTATATATCGCCTTCGCGCACGAATACCCCGGTTACAGTTCTACGCCAGAAGGCGAATCCTCGGGGCCCTCGTGTCATTCTGCCCCAGTCGCCAACATTCACGACAATCTTGAGCAAATCAGTTATAGCACCAAGTCTAAGTGTCTGGGAAGCGGAATGCCTCAGGGTCCCAGCTGACATATTTCTTGGTCGCGCGGAAATAAGGTCGACGTAGGCGCGTTCGCTGTCCAGCATTTAATTTACCGGCGAGAGGGCCCCACTCTTTCTTATAATCAGCCTCCTCTTTAAGACGCATGATGCCGTCGTTGTATATCCTCAGTCCGAACATCGCATAGCCGCCCCAATCGCCCTACAACAAGCGAGGTACGAGGACATTTTTGTTGTAGCGTCTGTTTATAAGAGACTAGGTTCTGTCACTGTCGGTAGAACGGCCTTGCAAAAGCTCGAGGCCGCGCCCCTCCGGGCTACACATTGTTGCTTCTGAATCCCCGTGTTGACTCCCGATGTTGACTCCCGACATCCGTCACCGTAGCCGCTTGTGACGGAGACAATCCACGATAATTCTTGACCAGAACCACCTCTCTCACCCACCTCTGCCCCTTGAAGTTCAGCTGAGGCTTGAACTCAGTAGAACTGAAGAGAACGTTAACACCGAAAATGTGGCACTCCGCCGATGACTCGACCCAACTTCTTCCCGAATCACTGGTTCGATTCAATCTGCGTTTCTATCTGTGTACCGTCTCCCGTCCCCCTTCTTTCCCTTCTCCTTCTCCTCATTCCCTCGTTCGTCTGATTCTTTTCTTTTCTTTTCTACACCTTTCTCTTTATCTCTCCGTCCTGTCTCGTCTTCACACACCCCCTCCTTCCCCTCCCCCCCTCTCCTCGCATCCCCCCCTCCTCGCATCCAACAACCTACTCCCTCCTCTGCACAACCACACTCCCGCCCAGCCCCGCCCCCTCCGGCGCCGGGCCGACGCACATCCCCCCGTCGAGCTCGCGCGTCGGGAACGTCGTGTGCAGCGTGTAGGGCGCGGAGGGGTGGGTGCTGTTTTGTGTCGATGAAGGGCGTTGTGGGGAGAGGACCAGGCAGAGAAAACGAGCAGAAAGACCGAACCGGGAGAGAGCGGCGGCGAAGACGACGAAAAACGCGCGCAACAAAAGAAACGAAAGAAAAAGAAACAGACAATCAGCTTCCCCCCTGGAATAAATAACGAGAAGAAAAGACGCACGCATCGATGAACGCGTGCAGGTCCGCGACGGTGTGCGTGTGGTTGAGGCGCGCGAGGAGGCTGTGGGGCATTGGTCAGTTGGGTTGGGAGGAGAGGGGGTGAAGGAGGAAGAAGAGGAAAGAGTGGCAAGAGTTAGAAGAGTGAGAAGAGGTAGAGGAGGAAGAGGAGGAAAGGCGCGATAACGACGCAAAGAAAGAGTACGAAAGAAGAAAGAAATCGGGGCCCCGTAACAAAAAGCAAAATACGGGCTGCGAAGTACGGTCTAGAGAGAAAGCAAGAGACGAACTCCAGCACACGCCGACGTCGGGGAACGAAGTGATTCCCGAAAAAGACCAAAGCAGAGGAAGAGGAGGAAGGAAAGAAAGAAGGGAGAAGGGGAAACACGTACCGCCCGCCATCAGCAAGGCGCACCTGGATCTGCGCGATCGGCTGGCTCTCATCCACCGTCGGTGCCGTCCCCGTTCCCGCTCCGCCTGTATTTGCCGTAGAATCAGAGCCAGACGCCGTGTTGGAAGAGGAGGCAGAGGAAGAGGACGAAACGAAAGACGGGACGGGCGCGCCGAGGCGCATGCCGGCGCCGGAGGTCCAGCTGGTGCGCGGGGGGACGTATTCCTCGTTGGTGCGCTTGGAGATGACGACTTCGACGCGCTGGCCCGGGGTGACGCCGAGGATCGAGGGCGGGGCGAGGCTAGTAGACCGCAAATCAGTCTCAGCGATTCACGAAGAGGGAAGAGAGGGATGAGGAAAGGAAGAGAGGAGAGAGACGCACCCGGATTGGATGGCAGGGAGGACGTCCTCGTGCTCGGGGTCGTCGTAGCGCATGAGCGGGCCGTCCTCGACGGTGAAACCGTCGCGCCAGAAGGTCAGGTGGCGCGTGACGCGCTCGGTCGCGGGGTCCGGCGCGTTCGGGTCGGGGATGTACGTGCTCTCCACCTCGTCCGAGCCCAGCGTGTGTCCGCCGCCGATGAACGCAGAACCTGCCGCAGGCTCGAGCGGGGCGGGACGTGCGCCGGTCCTTCGAAATCCACCGTCAGCACCATACTCAAACAGATAAAGAGAAACACGCACTCGGCGGCCCTTCTAAGAAGCTCCTGCACGATCTCGCCGCCAGGCTCAGGCGCACGGCGCGAGGGCCCGTTGGGGTTCTCAACGCTGATGCCACTGCGCTCGCCGCCCGCAAACCACCGCTCGCGCTCCTCCGGCGGCTTGTCGTCGTCCCCCTCCCCGTCAGACGAGTCGTCCGAGTTGTTCGGCGGTGCGTGCCCGTGGCCTGCGTGCCCTCCGCGCCCGCGCGGGCCCGGCGCGGGGCCGGCGATGTCCCGCAACGTCCCGATGCGCGCCCCGCCCACGCCGCTCCCCGCGCCGCCCCCGCGCCCACTGCTGCTGCTGCTCCCCCCGCTGCCGCCACTCGCGCCCCACGCGCCGACCCGTCCGACGCGCGGGGGCGCGGCGGGGCGCACCCATGCTGTGGGCAGCGGCTCGGTCGATGGGGCGCCGCTGAGCGAGCGCCCGCCTGAAGTGTTACTGTTATCGTCCGCCATCGTCGTCGAGAGTGAAAGTGAAAGGACGCGTCACGCCTGGAAACGGGAATACGTTCCCAGGCACCGCCACAAGACTCGAACGTTCCTCCGGCAAATGCCGGGTGTGGTTGAAAATGACCTTTGCACTTCAGTTTACTGGCGTTCGAAAGAAGGGAGCGAAGCTAGATTAGAGCTGTACTGTGACATCGCACCAGTGCGGACAAGGCTTCAAGCTGGAAAGTAAATGGAATTGTCAAAGACAACTTACGACACAAACACAACATCGCGAGGGAGAGATATGGAATTGTGATTGTGCCCGGGTCGTAAGGAAGGCAACCTGGGACGCAAGGCAAGTTTCCAACAAGGTGAGGGTCATTGTGAGCGAAACGCATTCAATCAAGCCCGTCGACCTTTCCTAAATCTGAGTCCTTCACCCCCACCGATATGACACCTTATCTCCAATGCCTCCGACAAATGTTCGAGTTGGGATGATGATCCAGAGGTACGATACTACCACGTTTACGCAAATCCCAGCGGTAGGCTGACTCGGTTGTGAAGGTCGGTGACTGGCCATGGGGGCGGATGTCAGACGGGCGCCGCAGCGGAGCATTCTTACGCAAGAGATTCAGCGGCGCAGATATTGGGCATCATATTTGTGGGAAAGACGAAGAATTGACAACACGAATGGGAACCGGAGCGGGCATGAAATGACTATTACATGCCATGTGTTACTGATACCGATCTGAAGTTGAATTCAACCTCAACTTTACTCATAAATGGCCCGCAAAACTTAAAAGCACTCCGACATCCTCCGCAGAGTCGTGCAAGTACACGCCAGGATGACCTGTCATGCGCTCAATTTCACTACTCGGAGGCTGAGGCATCGCAAACATGCCACGAAACAAACTTCGTTTTAGTCGCCAGGATATCGATACCTCCGCAGACCCGGAAGACCTGTCCTTGTGCGCGGATAACAATGATCTCTGTCGAAAACCACAGATCTTCGGCCTTCACGACCGGTGCAGAATCTGAGGGCTGGTCCATATTAGTACTGTGCGAGCGGCTTATGCAGGTTCTGTGCCTTTGAGTCTTGACGACGGGCGTTGCAGGCAAAATGGCGGTGCAGCTCCGGCAAGGTGATCGCAGAAACATCTGTTCAATCCGCGCCGCAGCCCAGATTCCGATACATAATCAGACAGAGTACCAGTCGGAGCAAGGCCGTGCGGCAGCTCCTGGTACCTCTAGACCTGCAGGCTGGCCAGCGTTCTCATGTTTATCGATCTCTGACGCAAGCGTCGCCGGCTCACATGTTGCCCCCAGACACTTCCTGGCTAAGTATACAAACTGGTGATCTTTCGGTACCGTCACACTCTCTATCGTTGTCCGTTCCTTCCACAGGCGTCTCCTCATGCAAATCTCTACTTGAAAATTTAAATCAGCAAAATTATCTCGAGCCGTGATATCGTATCGGGGACAGTTTAAAATGCCAGGGGTCCAGTTGTGCCAAAACCTTCTGGCCCGGCTACATATTACATTCTGCCCCGGTGCTTGGTGAGCTCTCTGCCAAGTCTGCTACTTACTACCGACGAGCGTTAGTAGCAAATTATTGCCGTTGCTACTACGGGATCCATCCGCGGGCAGAAGTAAAAGGGACTGAGTCTGTCAGTGCAGAACTCAAGTACAACTGTGTTGTTACACCGCACCGGTGCGCGGACACGCGGACAGGCTGAAAAGTAAGTGATGGAATCGTGATCACAGCAAGACCACTGACGGCACTAGGGAAACACAACACCGCGCCTGGCCACTGTGAAATAGATGGAATTGTGATCGATCCGGGGCGGACGGAAGACAGCTTGGTACACAAGGCAACTTGAAACACAAGGAGTTTCTAAAAAGGGAGCGTCATTATCAGTGAAAGGCATTGATTCGACCAGGAGCATATGGCTGTGTTTTTTGGGCAAACGAAGAGACAGAACTTCACCGCTGCAAAGTAGGCTCATTCACTGTCTGGTCTTGGTTCGAAATTTTGGGCATTTTCAACCGTGAGAACAGCCTCGGTCATCTCGGTGGGCATTTTCAGTGTTTCACAGCCTCGGTCATCTCGGTCATGTTCAGATACATCCGACATTCCGCGCAATGAGGGAGAAGGGGATAGCTTAGCTCCGACCAAAAAATAGTGAATCCTTGCGGAATCGGTCACACACTTTGTACTCACCGGGACCCGGGACCCCGTCAAGCTGATAAATTATCCTGAGTCTTATCCTATGTCCCGCGTTTCATTATCTCACATTCCTCCTCCTTCCGCTGGCAAAATAATGCGATGAATAAAGGCATGCCGAGGCATTTCCCCCTTCGAAATACTCGATTAACCTAGGCTAGTCAATAAGTGCAAGTAACTGCGGCGTCGAGGTACTCGGTAATGTCCGACACGCAGGCCCTTATCTCCAATGCCTCCGAGAAATGTTCGAGTTGGGATCCTGAGGTATCATGTCTTTACAAGTTCCCAGCGGTAGGCTGACTCGGTTGCAGATAGTTGTGAAGGTCGGCGACTGGGGGCGGATGTCGGAAGGGCGCCGCAGTGCAGCATTCATACGCAAGAGGGGATCGTTCGTACGCGAGAGCAATATCTACGACGACGGGAAGGCGAAGACGTACGGCATTCCGGATCCCATTGAATGTGGCCGCGATTCAGAAGGGGAAGCGCGGATCGCGTCCAAGAACGCGGAAGGGGTAGACGTGTCCCTCTGTGCCGGCGGGTGAGTCAAATTCAATTCAACATCCTGTATACTAACTGACGGGCCCTCGTTAGCATCGCACAATGTAAATTCAAGGGAGCGTACAAGTTTTCATCCGGCCGTGGGGCAGTCCTGGCGATGGCGAACCCCATGCTGACAATGATCAGCCCTCCCGGGGCACTCAAGCGCCTTATAAGAGGGGTGATTTGGAGCTTAACGAATCACCCAGAATGAACCAAGCCAAGTTCTATATTGAATAGTAACCAGGAGTTCAGAGTAGGGTGTAAGTTGCTTACCCCACCCGGAACCCCTGGTAACTAATTACTACAAACAAATAATGTACAAGTAGATATATAATGTAAGGCAGTAGCTGGCCCGTTGTGGGCCATGCGCACTCCTTACACTCTTCCCCCCAGGACGAGACTCCGAGTCCGACATTCAGCAGGAAAATAAAATTTTTGCATAATCGCGTTTTTACAAGGTACTCGGCGTAACGCCTTGTACCCATCGCGTGTGACCGGGCATATGCCTATGTCGCGGTCTCTCGTATAGTCTCAAGTCAATCCTAGAACATTATGTAGTCATATAGATGTATGTAATCTGGCAGGTCATGTGGTCCTGACCAACAGATCAAGAAGATCATCATTTTATCTTCAGTACCACCACGTCCCTTTCCTGCTAAGCCCTCAGCGGCCTTAGTACGGGCCGTAGGTGGTTATTCGGATCCATTCCTGCATTGCAGAAGAGGCATCCGAGTCGTTACTCGGCCTTGACGCCCTCATAGTCCTCGCACGGACCATTCCTGCATTGCAGAAGAAGCATCGTGCACTCAGGAGCCCTCTTTGCTAGGCAGAGAAGGCTCTTCGACCCTCATCACACCATTGCTCACCAACTCGCCAGCTCCCGGGCCATTATTCGAACTCATATAAATATTTGGGAACTCGTTCGTTAGCCCTTTGCTCTCGAGCGGGGTCACAAAGGTGGACACATTGGGAATAATGGTACTCCCTGGCCGGTCGGTTCGTCAATCGGTTAAAATCTCTCTCCATAATCTGCGGCGCCAGTACTACTACACACGTATTGGCCCGCAAAATCTTCCTTTGTCGGAATTCATTCGCCGAATCACCTCTGTCACTCCATTCGATATCGTCTCGTCGAAGGCCACTTTCATCTCTTCCACGGGTTGCTTCCGCATCCCTCTCGAATCGGTGATAGTGCTTGAGGACGCAGTCCTGGTGCTGCAGGACATTGTTGATCGGCTTGCCATTCTGGGCAAAGCTTCTTCCTCTTCCTTCCACATCGTTATTCCCATCGGACGCAACTCATCGTCGACAATACTCACGGAACTTGCAGGACGCGGAGCTGGATCTGCGGGGGGCACGTTGGCATGGTCCTGGGAGGTTTTGACGGAAAGAATGCTGAGGGCAGCTCGTTGGGTGGAGAAAAGATTGGACTTGTGTACGTCTCGCTCCGCATCTTTTGCTTCCAAATTCTATCTCCCGCAATCTCCTTCCACGGACTCTTCCTTGCCTCTCCGCATTCCGCGAGATCTCCGCTCAGCGGAGAGTCATGCAATGCTCCGAGACGCGACACATTGGTGCACAGCGCATCAACTGGCAGTACAGGCTTGCTCCTCACCAACCCAATCCCAGCTGCGACCAAGGAGCTCCGAGTCGTCGCATTCGGTGTCAAGTCATCTGAGAGATGCCCCGCGAGAACCAGACGCCGCTGAGGTATCTGGTCGGTCCCAATGCGTTCAGCATCCCAGTACCTTCGCTCGGCGAAGGTTGCTGGGGCTTTCGGACACCGAAAGTCAGAGCGCATATGCACATTCCTCGAGGTCCGCGACCAATACCTCGGGTCCCGCCAGGCATAGCCTCTCAGCTTCGCCGCTGCCACGCGTTGCTGTGGTCGCCTCTTCCATACTCCGCACGTTCGCGTCCCCACGAGCTCCAGCTCCCGAGTCAAGAATGAGGGGCTCTTGCGCATCGGCCAGTCCTACTTCTGAGGCAAATGCCGCACTGCCCTCCCGTTCCTCCGGGGCTTTCGCTAGGCGAGAGTTCTCGGGGCTGTCCGTTGGATGGGCGCACGATGGGTCAGTTCTGGCATCGGACTTTGATCCCGTTCTGCTACACGCCAACAACGATCCAGCACGGTCGAAGCTACGAATTGGCCAGCTCGAGTCGCCCACTCACACTCACGGCTGTCTCGCTCCAAGTCCGAAAGAGTTTGCAGGGGGTTCCGCAATAATTGCCTTAGGCCTTTCCGCTTCACAGATGCCGCCATCGCCCCAGGTCACACTTCGAGCGCCGTCTCGTGAAGGCCCGAATCAGCGGTCCTCAGATCCTGTATTAAGACTGGGGGGCTTATTGCTTACATCTACCTCTGCAGTAGCCGTTTCCCAGATCTCGCGCTCCCCACGGTCTTCCACGGCTTTGACACCGGCTTCCTCGCACGCAACACTCGTCGCGTTGAAACGAGCCTCTGTCGGAGGGAATGGCTGAATGAATATTCGGCAAATCTACATAGGGTCTATTCTACATCAACGGCAAATCGTACACGACACCCTCCACGGTTTGAGCCGTCCATTTTATTTTGGCTCAACTCTATGCAGCTCATGCAACACGTCCATTGCTCAGCGATGGAACGTTACCATGCTGCTTCAAATTATCTCTTCATTACTTCGTTTCCCCTCGACTTCGCGGTCTCGGTATTTCTTGTGGCCGCTGGTACTCGCGCTCGACACGCACACAGTCCCCACTCTCTGCTGCCCCGGCCGGCCTGGCCGATGGACACAGAGATATTGTGCCCATGCCAGCGCTGCCCGAGGTCCCCAGCACCACACAGACATCCTGCATCCTCACTGGAGACATGTGTCGGGTAAGGATGCAGCACAATTGCTTG